>PGCI01000140.1:0-222403 GCA_002873125.1 Puccinia coronata f. sp. avenae | reverse complement strand
AGACTTTTCGCGCCCTGTGTGCTGTACAGAGGTCCGAGTCTTGCAACGAGGGTAGAGAATAAGCCGACGTAATCGGGCAAATGCGTGATCTTTGTATATGGAAAAAAAGAAAAAGAAAATAAATCAGACTCTGGTTGAATTTTTTTTTTTTTTTGTCTCAAAAGGGTGGGGGGAGACTGACGAGGACTAGGGAGCGTTGGTTGTAACCCCGGAAGACGGAGGGGTCGCGTTCCTGTACGAAGTAGACGTACCCGGACAAGTCTGAGGAAGGGAGGTGAGGTTTTGAGGGAGAAGTGGTGATTGCTCTACGCTGGCGAGTGGTAGTAGTGGTAGCGGGGGAGGGCGGGGTGAGTTTGAGGGTAGGTTCGGGAGTGGGTAGCGAGAGAGATGATGCAGACGAGTTATCGGGGATGCGCCAGCTGAAGATGAGGCTCCCGCTCTTGGCACAGTCGGGGAATGAGGAGAAGGCGATGTTAGACATCTGGGATGACGAGAGTGGGAGGGGAGGGTAGCAGTTATCGAAGTCTGTAACGAGTGGATACAAGATGGGTTCATTTTTATTTCAGATGATGTTGCGTGAGAGTGGGCTTGCTCACCTGGTCCTTCATCCAGGTCGAAGTTGATGAGTGCAAATGTGAGTATCCAGCGTCGGAGGAGGTTGATTTTAATGGAGGAAAGCTGAGTATGATCTGGGACGGGGAGTGTTCGTTTGAGTGGTGTGGTTCCTTCTTCTTCTGTGCAGGGGTGTTGCTCTGTCGAGTAGTGTAGGTCGAGTGTGCTGATATCCTGTGACTGTGAGTGGATGTTGGTTGTATTGTTCGGCTGTTGTCGTGATGCTGACTGTGAGATTGGTTGGGTGATGAGATTGGTTTGCATGTTGCTGTTGACCGTATTTTGTATTTAATTCACTGATCTCTCAACTTTGACACTCTCTTGACTCTCGTTCGCGGTAATGTAAGATGTGAGAATTTCTTTTTTTTTTCTTTTTTTTCCTGAATTCATTTTATTGTAAAAAGTCAATTCATGATTCTGTAGCCTGCTGCTTATGTCATCTCCGAGTTCAAGGATGGCTTATGTCATCGCACCATGTGTTCTTCCCCAGGTTTCAAGTGGATTACATAAGTCATGTAGTTAACTTCCATGTGAATGTCACAGCCCATGTCACATGTACTGCCATTCTCAAAACATTTTAATACCAATTATTAACTTAACTTAAACCAATTCAAACATTTAACCATACTTATCATGTTCGTCAGACGCTTCTTCGTGATCAGCAGAATACACTCTCATCATCAACCGAGCCTCACCCTAAAGCACTCCTTCTCCCTACTCTCCACCAGGAACCACCACCATCCACGGAGGATGCTGTCCACCGCACTCCTCACCACCACCCGCATCACCACTGGCCTTCAGCTACGACATATGAGCTTCATCTCAGCCGCCACACGCGTCGCTGCACGAACAGGCGGAAGGGTCATCGGAATGGGCGCAGTAGGCGTCGGAGGCGCCGCTTATGTGGGTAGCCAGGTCGACGGTCAGTCTGACTGTTCTCTCCTCCCTTTTTCTTTTAAAAGAAAAAAAAAAAAAAAAAAAAAAAAACATGACTAACCATCATCCAACATCTCTCTCATCATCAAAGACTTCAAAAATAACCTCTTTGGAACTGTCTCAACAGCATACAGTCACACCGCTCAAACTCTTAACGATCTCTCGGGATCGGCTCAGAGGACTATCACCCACATCTCCAACGGCGCCCACACCACCTTCAGCAACATATCCAGCTCGGTAGACGAAACCTTATCAGACCTTCTATGCAACATGAAAAACACTCTCTTCACTTCACATACCCAAGAGGAAGAAGAAGAAGAAGGAAGAAGGAAAATACCCGATGACCATTCGGAGTACAAACTAGCGGCGCTATCGGCCATCGGCCTGGCCAGCACTGCCTCGTTGGCACCGGAGGAGGAGGGGGAGCACCACAGGGGGCAGAAAGACCAAGCCACCGCGGGGCTCATGCATCTGACTCGCAAACTGATTCAAATCCGCTCCCTCCTCATGAGCATCGACAAGGACGAGAGCTTGGTCCTCCCCAGCATCGTCGTCATCGGCAGCCAGAGTAGCGGGAAAAGCAGCGTCCTTGAAGCCATTGTTGGCCACGAATTCTTACCCAAGTTGAGCCACTTGTCTCTCTTCATGCGTGCTTTTTTTTTTTTTTTTTGATCTGTTCTAACTACTCATGATGATGATTACCCAGGGGAAATAATATGGTCACTCGAAGGCCACTCGAATTGACCCTCATCCACACGCCTCAGACAGATTCGAATGCGAAGGTGCGAGAGTACGTGGAATGTCCTGAATTTGGACCGGGGCAGTATGACGATTTCGGGGAAGTACAGCGGCGGCTGACGCGGCTGAACGAGATGGTACCGGACACGATAGCGGTGGACGGGTCAGCGATCCATCTACGGGTGTATTCGCCCCACGTGCCTGATCTGAGCCTGGTAGATCTACCGGGGTACGTGCAGATCAGCGCGATGGACCAGCCGGAAGAGCTGCGGGAGAAGATCAGCCAGCTGTGCGAGAGATACATCCGCAAGCCCAACATCATCCTATCCGTCTGTGCCGCCGACGTGGACCTCGCGAACAGCCCCGCGCTCCGCGCGAGTAAGAAAGTCGACCCTCACGGCTACCGCACCATCGGCGTCGTCACCAAACTCGACCT
Source organism: Puccinia coronata f. sp. avenae (assembly GCA_002873125.1). Taxonomy (NCBI): domain Eukaryota; kingdom Fungi; phylum Basidiomycota; class Pucciniomycetes; order Pucciniales; family Pucciniaceae; genus Puccinia; species Puccinia coronata. The sequence goes on along the minus strand of PGCI01000140.1, from coordinate 219,681 downwards.
CGTCGACCCCGCCGTCGGCGCCGCCATCCTCGCGAACGATAAATACCGTCTGGCCCTCGGCTACATCGGCGTCATCTGTAAACCCAGTCACAGTACAGGTGGTGCTAGTAGTCCCTTTCGTTCCGGCCTCCTCAAACGCAGCAGCAGCAGCTCCTCTGGGAACGCCGCCCAGCGGGCCCAGGCAGAGTCGGAATTCGAGTACTTCAAAGCGCATGCGGATCAGTACGACCAGCCAAACCTACTTCTAGGGACGGATACGCTGAAGACTCGGCTGATCAAGGTGCTGGAAGAATCCATGTCCAGCTCGCTGCACGACATCTCCAACCGGGTCTCGCTGGAGCTGGAGGAGGCGGCGTACCAGTACAAAGTGCAGTACAACGACCGGCAGATCTCGCCGGACACGTATGTGGCCGAGTCGATGGATATGATCAAGCGAAGGATGAACGAATTTTCACGGATGCTGGTCAAGCCCCAGGTGCGGGGGCTGCTGAAGCAGGAGCTGGAGCAGCGAGTGCTGGGCCTGCTGGCGGAGATATACTGGACGGATCGACGGCTCTCGGATCTGAGCACGCTGGGGGAGGCGAACAATAACAACAACAACAACAACAACAAGCAGCAGCGGGGCGGGGTGGCGGCGGCGGAGGGGCAGCAGGAGTCGGGCTACTGGGTGCACAAGCTGGAGGCCGCGCAGTCGCGGCTCACCAAGGGTGGGATCGGGCGCAGTGCCGCGGAGCTGGTGGGGGACGAGATCCGGGCGGCCGTGGCGCGGCTGCTTGAGCTTCCCCCGCTGATGCACCACCGGGGCACCGCGTCGGATATCCGGGACATGACGGACGACATCCTGGCGCGGCTGAAGGGCAGGGCGGCGGACCACGTGGAGATCGGGGTGATGCCGTTCAGGTATTCGGTCGAAATGGACAAGCCCCTCTGGGAGACGGGTCGCGCAAGGTCCATCCTCCTCCTCGAACAGGAACTCGACATGTGCAATCAGTTTCGGAGGAAGGAAAAAGCCGAACTCAAGAAGAACTGGAGGCTTAGAGAGGCCCTCGAGCGCATCGAGCACGACGAGCGCCAGATGCGCTTACAAGCCCAGCGTAAACTCGCCCCCTTCAACCCCCATCTGACCCCCGACCACCACGACGACCACGACCCGCACCAATCCTCGCTGATCGAGGAGGAGCCCGAAGATTCCCGCCCAGCCCCCGCGCTGCTGGACCGAGGTATACTGTCTCCTTGTCCCTGTTGAGATGTGCCAAAAAAAAACCCCCATAAGAAGGCTAAGATGTTTTTCTTTTTTTTCTGGTAGCCAGGACCCTGCGCGAAATGGAGCAACGGGCGGAGATCCTGCAGCTCCGGCTACTGGCGGTGAAGAGCAAGCGATGCAAGACCCCTTTGTCATCGTCGGCGGCGACGGCGACGGCGACGGAGATGATGGGCGGCCAGAGCCCTAATCCGCACCCGCTCGCTGCCCCCGTCTTCTGCCCCGAGATCTTCCTCAACATCCTCGCTGACAGACTCGCCGGTACGGCCGCGGACTTCATCAATATCGACCTGTTGCACCGCTTCTTCTCCGCCGTGCGTGCCTTCTCTCTTCTCGTCCCTTCTATAACAACGTCACTGTTTGTCCCCGTTTCGACCCCCCCTTTTCAGCTGACTCAAGCCTTGGTGCCCGCATAGTTCCCCCACGAGCTCAACTCCCGCCTCGTCAAGCGCTTGGACGGCCCCGCCGCCCTCGATTTCGCCAGAGAAAACTCGGAGGTAAGGATGCAGATCGAGCTGCAGGACCGCAAGGAGAAGCTGGAGATGGTGGGTCGGACTCTGGTCCCTCTCTATCCCCCCACATCCAACCCTGCCGAAACAAAAAAAAAAAAAACCCTGATGCCGCCAGAAACTGATGTCGCCAAACATGCATTCATGATGCCCGCATCTCTGTTCTTCCTCTCTTTTTTTGTTGTTCCTGCCCGGCGGACGTAGGTCATGCGGGAGCTCGCCGCGCTGGCATACTTCAAACAGAACCACGCCGCCGGCCACGATGATCTCGGCGCCTCTGGTCGTCAAAACAGGTCCGCCACCGGCGGCCCTCACAAGCGCTGGAACCACGCGCTTGGCGCTCCAGCGTCGTCGTCCGCCGACCGTGCCAACGGGCGCAGCTCGTGGTCGAATCTCTTCTGATCACCTCAAAACCAACTCTTTTCCACCCCCTCCCCACAAAACAAAACAACACAAAAACGGTGTGTGGCCTTCACTTCCCCCCTCCCCCACACCCACACCCAAGAAAAAAAAACCCCCCCCCCCCGATCTCTTTCCCCACGCGCGTTCTGGGCCCCCCATTTCATTCCGCACCTCGCTCCCCATCCTCTCTCTCTCATGTACTACGTTTCTCATTATGATGAGCATGCTAGATATCCTTGCTTAGAATGTGTATGTACATCACCGGTTTAATAGGCGCCTAGAAATATATATATATATATAAACCACGTCGTTTTTTTTTTTTTCCTCTTTTGTTTATACCACACGTTGTCTCTACTACATACTTACATTCTCCTACATACTCTTCAAGTCTTCATGCATACCGCCCCGCCCATCATCTCTCTTCGCGTCGTACTTCGTTTTTTTTTTCTTTTTTGGTTTCCTAGGGTGCGCAATGGAGGGACGTTACATCAAGGCTTGGTACTCCAGCGGCCCTCGAACGACATAAATATATGAAACATATCCGTCCTGTTGGACGCACCCATATGAATTAAATCTTTTCAGTCCTTTGTATGATGTATTGGCTGCACACATGTATGAGACTCGGAGGGGCAGTACCACTGACAGTCAACGATATAAAGCTCGGTGGCAAAATCTTGGTATCATCGGCATTTTATTGTTGTAAGGACCACATAAATATTCAGAAGAGAAATAATGATGTACATTTGTAACAGGAAACTCTGAGCAACGATTTTCAGTTGTGGTGTAGTACCACCGCCACGGTTGCAGCTCCGGTGGGTTGCAGGGAGGTTGACAAATTGGCTATGTATGTATCAGTTCGGAGCTCAATTTCTCGTGGGTCATTTATAAATATGTAGAATGTCTTAACCAGAGTCCAGGATTGAACAGCGAGCGGCCCCGGGGAACCGGCAAAATCGCCACGTCCGAACTGGCAACAACTCGCCCGCCAACACGTGGGGAATTCCCCGCCGCCATGAGCTTGTATCTTCAAGGACAAAAAAGTACCGCCAATTGGGCGAGATTGGGAAAGCCCCTTTGTACGAGCCTAACAAAGCCTCTCGGTGAGGAGCCCCGCAGGGTCTCTGTGTCTCACAGAGATTGCAATGCGGTGTGAGTGACCCCACACCTGTCGCATTGCGCCGACAGCAGGGAGGGACTTGGGACTAATACAAGGTTTTTGGCCTGGGTCCTGAGATCCATTTTCACCTTTTCTGGTGGTAACAATCTTTAACCGCTTGGTCACACCCCTTCCCTTGACTCCACCGGTTGGCCCTTGCACCACAATGAAGGTGTACATCTCCCCTTCCAGTTTATCAAATTTGTAAATCAGGTCCTCCTGCCATACTCGACAGAAAGCCTGATGAGTGAGGTGACTCATGCTGAGTTTGAGCCAATACCTTAACCAGGGTTAACCCGCGTTAATCTTGTATAGTCCTGTACAAGACCAGTATGATCATGATGCAGCCATCAAAACGCATGTACTTGAAGTGTACAGCTGAAACTAATCCCATAGACTGTATCTGAAGAATACAAGATGGTACACAGACCAGTGTTAGAAGAAAACAGAAAGCATGGCTGTATGAATAATAATAATAATTCACATACTTACCCGGAGGCTAACTAGGCCTCCAAGCAAATCATGGCATTTTCAAGCCGCTGGGTACATGATACCAGAGGCAGAAGTGGAAATATGAGGTAATGGGGATGTGCGCGAGATGACAGTGTACAAAATGGTCCTTCGGGCAAGAGATGCAAGTGGTCTGATGGGTCACAAGTGGACATTTAAGAACAAATCCCATTATTTAGGAGTTGCCGTTGTCAGGATTCACACCACGGGGAAACGATAAGGTGTGAGCCTCTCTGTGAGACACAGAGACCCTGCGGGGCTCCTCACCGAGAGGCTTTGTTATGCGGTCGGCGCAATGCGACAGGTGTGGGGTCACTCACACCGCATTGCAAGCCGCGCACAGCAGGGAATAGGGGCTTGCGCTAAGTTCGCCCTTTGTAACTCATGGCGCGGTAATAATAAGGCTGGACCCCGTACGGCACCACCTGGGTGGATCACCCGGGTGGTCCACCCAGGGTCCGGGCATCGGGATGAGACTTCAAGACCCCCCGGACCACCCGGGTGGTTGTGTTGGCAAGCAAAACAGCAAGGAGGACCCTTGAATGGACTCAGTGAGCAATTTATGAGCCGTCAATAGCGGCCCTGAATGTGTTCTCAGGCTTGCGATGCGTAATCTCAGGCTGTTTTTAGGCTTTGAGATATGACGAGGTCAGAAAACTCGCACGGCAATGGAAGCAGGAGAACTTTCATTGGGTGCCGTCCTTTCCAAAGCGCCTCACGCTGCTCATGAGGCGCTTCTAACGCTTCTGCCCTTGCCAGGTAAGGCTGTTATTAGGTTTGGGTGGTGCTGACCACTTTTTTTTGCCTCATGGTCAGTCCAATCCAGAGGCAAAACAAGGTATAGAAACCACCCGGGACCCGGATTAATTCGGATGTGGGGAACGGGATGCCCAGAAATCCCGTCCTGAACCCCGGGGACCAGCCTTAGGTAATAACAGTGGAACACCTGAGAGGAAAAAATGATAACGTCCCTCAAACCCCCAAAATATTTTTATACATATTACCAATTGTTGCAGCGGCCCGTTAGGCCCGTTGCACATTGAATCTACAAGCCCCCCCTCCCTTTTTTTCGGATTAAGTTCTACATACAGCTAAATCACAAATGCTTGCGGTGTTTTCCCACCTTTTTTGATTATTTTTTTCTTCCAATTTTTTTATTTTTTTGCCCCCGGAAGCTGAGGACTCTCATGGGTTTGTATGGGGGATAAAAAATATTTGGGGGCAAACAAAAATATTCAACCAAAAAAAAAAAATTGTGTGAGAAACCACAAGCATTTATGATTTAGCTGTATTATTAGTTTCATTAGGACCCAGGAACCCCCCTATAGAGGTGGGTAACATAAAATCCCAGATTTTGGCGAAATTCATACATCGGGGGGGGGCACCAGGGAATGGCTTTTTTTGGCCAATTCATACATTTTCGTGCGTATGCTCAAGGCAAAATGCCACCGGGAGCCCGAAATTTCCCGTATTACAGCCGGGTTTATACGGGTTTTAGCGGATTTAACTGGAACTCATTCGAAATTCATACATTTTTGCCACATTTGGTGCGTACCCTTTGGGTTTTGTAACCCCATGCATACAAATTTCGTGCGTATCATTTTGCTATTTTTTTCAAAAATTCATACATTTTGGTTACCCACCTACTTCGAGGGTTTCCTGGGTCCTGTTTCATTCTAAAACCTGTGCAGATTTTGACACAGCAACCCTCTTTATGGGATATAACGTGACTCATGATCTCCCAAGCATGGGCCAACAAGGTTTTCTTTCGGATCCACGTTCCCTCATGTGCCAACAGCTTGTCGTTTTTTTTTGCTTTCTTGGTTTGATGGGACTTGAAAAGCATGAACATATTTGTTATATCATTGCGGCCCAGGATATCGGACGGATTGGCCAGACAGGTCCGGCCGGTCACGGTTGGTTGAGCTTATAAAAGGAGCAGCCGAGTATCCTCCTTGCCCATTTCTGTGACCCTTGATCCAACTACCATTTCTAGTGCGGCCACAGTTCCCTTGTCTTTGTGCTCATCATCAACATGTCGATATCAGTATCCCAGCAGCTCGTGAGTATTCTCGCGAAGGCAGTCAAAGACATTGAAGAAGATATCTCGGCCCGAATCCCGGGTGGCATACCCACTGACGTGAACCTTCCTCAAGTCGCACCTGAAGAGAAATTACCGCTAACGACGCAACGTAGAGATGCCATCAGAACGCTGAAAGCGGCCACATACCAGTTGTTCTCCAATTTGATGCCAGTCGATTTACAAGTTCTGGATCTTCATTATTCTTACTTCCAGACGGTGGCAGTAGGCATTGTCGTAGAAGCACGGATTGCAGACGTGATCCACTCTCTCGATCCTGATTCCAGCAAGGGAGGCGTTCCCATCGAAGTACTGGCTCAAAAGGCGGGAATGGATCCTCGAAAACTAACACACACTCTGCGCTTCCTCGCTTTGCGCAACGTGTTCTGTGAACTGACTCTCAACCATTGGGGTAACACTCGCTCCTCCTTTCCGCTCCGAACTGATTCACCAAATAGTCAATGGAATTACCTCAAGACAAACAGAGAAAATGTTGCATTGCCGGCTTTGACAAAGCTTCCTGGAGTGTTTTTGGATAAGGAAACTGGCGGCGCATTTAGTTGGGATCCTACCCAGGCTGCCTTCCAAAAGTATTATCAACCCGATTGTGGGTTTTTTGAATTCTTGGAGAAATCAGATGGCGGTTTGAAGGCAGAAATGTTTGGGAAAAGTATGGTAAGTGTTTTTGGGGATCCACAGTTCAATACAAACCGACCAGATACTTCCTATCTCAAGTGATTGACTGGGAATCTCCAATTCTAGATTGAGTTGGCTAAGGCAACAGGTTCCGGGGCGGCAGAGTACAGCACTTTTGACTGGAAAAAACTTGGCTCGAGCGGGCTCCTGGTTGATGTGGGAGGTGGCATCGGTGGAGCTGCGTGTGATATCTCTACGTACCTGCCCGAATGGAAGATAGTTGTTCAGGATCGACCTAAGGTCGTTGAGAACGGAAAACAAGTATGTATCCCACTCCCAATAGCTGATTATGAGTCATGACATAGCGCTGGCTGACCATCTTCTGTTCTGCAATGCCCGCCGCAAGAATCATGTCGAAAAAGGGCTGTCAGCTAATATCGAATTTGAGGAAGCAGACTTCTTCCAAGATCAACCAGCACATCGCGCCGGTCAAGTCGATGTTTACTTTGTTCGGCGAGTTTTGCATGATTGGCCGTAAGTCAAAACCCAAGCCGTACTACTTCACATTGATCACTCAAAGACTACGGGGAAAAGTTAATCATGAATCAATCCTTCATCAGCTATGAGTCTTGCGTCCAAATCTTAACGTACTTACGACGCAGTGCGAAGGCAACGACGCGGTTGTTGATTTGCGAGACTGGTCTCGTGCCTGCCTTGGTTGACAAAACCTCTCCGATTCTCTCCAATGGAGGGATGGCTTCGTCCCTTGCTCACAACCTGAACCTCGCTATGCTCACTCTTTTCAATTCCGAAGAGCGAAGTAAGGAGAATTATGAGAAGATATTTCACGCGGCTGGTTGGCTGTTGCAGTCGGCTACTCCGTTGGAGTCGTTCCTAGAGTGGTACATCTTTGAAGGAATACCAAATCCCAGCTTTCAGTGACTGTGAGCGGACCATTCTGGGTGACTCCATTGTAACTTCAAAAGCTGATTCCAAGACTATTTGCGCTGGACAGTCACCATGAAATGTTCACAGCAATAGCGGATGGAAGTTATATGTGGGTATATACTTGTTCTGTGCGATCCAAGTAAGAACACACATTATGTCAAAGCTTGGGGATATCAACTTGATTCAGAAACGAACACCGGCTGAATTCATTCTTTATGAGTCGTGCATATTCTAGCCGTTTCTCTTTTTTTGAATTGTGCATGTTCTGGCTTTTTTTGTGCACACTCGTAGTCAGTCGTGAGTCCGGCGGTCACTCATTTTTAATTTGTGCATACTCTGGCTGTTACTCTTTTTTTGATTTGTACTGCATACTCTGGCTGTCACTCTTTTTTCATTTGTACATACTGGCTGTTCCTGGAAGATTTCCCTTTGGGGTTGACAAAATTTCAAATTCTTAATCTGGACCCCTTATGCTAGATTTTTTGATCGAAAAAATCAACACCTTAAAAAACCTCTCAGTGATGACACCACTAATATATAATTTAGAATGACATCTGCAGCCATGTAAACGGTGATGGGAGGTCCTCCACTCTTTTTCTGTTTTGTTTCTTATTTGTTGATCCCAGGGCCGTTTGTACTGGGACTCTCTGGTTGTGACATGATTAGAATCCTGATGCGTACATCATTTCCAATCAAATGAAAAGAATCAAAGGATGAGAAATTCATAAAAAAAATCCTTACTTGCACTTGATGGAGAATATAAATATCAACCTGCTAGAAATGATGGTCAGCATCACTCTTTTAAAATTTATTCAGCAAAATAGTAGTTTGAATTTACAGCATGAGTCAGTTTTCAGGAAATGTAAAATAAAGAATCAAGCTGTAGCTACAAAACTATCAAAAGAAGATCCAATCTATACACAATACCATCATTAGATTTATGAGACTTTGATGGTGATGTCACACTTTCAGTTGCGCAGGTAGCGCAAGCCTAATGGGATTTTTTTTACAAAAAAAGCTGATGTGACGAATATAGCATTCATTTTTTTGTGGATGTATTTTGTGATTACTAGCTCAAATTTGGGTTGATTAATTTGAACAGATATATAATAATGAGACTACAGGCTCTGCAGTTTCAGGAGAATAGATAATGATGGATGATGAGAATGGCAAGAATCTGGAGAGGTGATCAAATTCCATGGGCCAAGAGTTGAGCCTCAAAATCGGAGTTATCATCAAAGTAGTCGTCCGAGTCACACAAGTCTATGACCGTTGGTTGAGTGACTGGTGGCGGATCGTGGGTGTTGACGATTGTAGCAGATTGGAGCGAGGTTGCCGACGAGTTGGTGACGCCGTTCCCATTCTGGTTCACGGCAGGGCGAGCTTGATTAGTTTCCCGAGTCGTCGCGACGCTCCTGTATAAGCCCAAAAAAAAAAAGAATGTTAGATACAAGCTTTTAGTAGAAAGGCGTGGTGGTATTTACCGTAGACGCGCTTGGAGTCCTTCTCGAAAGGTTTGATCGCGGTTCGCGTCTAATTCATCCACCTGAAATCCTTTGATAGTAGTGTTTTCAGGGGTAAGAAGTAAAAGGCCACGCCTAACCATCGGGGATTTGATCAAGAGCTACGTATTTCATGTAACCACCAGGATGTTAGCTGTGAGGAAGATAAGTCTATAGACATTTTATGACACGAAGATCTGCTTACCTTACATCCTAGAGGAGTCTCAGCCAAATTAAGCCCATTGATCTGATGGTACTCGATTGCTGGAACCGTGTGGTGTCCGTCACTCAGCTCGAATTTTAGCATAGCTCTTGGGTATGAGATCGGGGCTTGCCGATCCTGCGATTCCGGGTCTTCCAAATCTACCACGCGATCTCTTCCTTGAGCGTCATCTTGCAGCTTCTGGTGTACAGTCTGAAGTGAAAGGGCTGAATGACCGATCTCGGTGATCGACTGGATTTGTACTAATATTCCTCGACTCGACAGTTGTTTTACTTTGGGTTGACGCTCAAACGGTTGTCCCGGGATTTTCACGTCCTTTAACGGCGAGGTCTCGGCTAATGAAGTGGAGGTTGACAAGTCAGATAAGAGAAGCTGATTTTCCACTTTCTTTATGAATTGTGCCGGGGTTAGCTCAAAATGAGTCTATGCTTTTTCGTTCGATTTTTCGATAGAACGACGGCGCGAATTCGATGAATAGAATTCCCACATATGAATTAGTAAATGTCTTAATATTAGTAAAGGATTCATCCCAGCTTCTCGAATCCAGAAAAAGGACGGCACAAGACGTGTCAACTAACTTGAATGTATTGGCAGCACTCTTCTAGCCACGTTTCCTCGAATACTACGGTCGGATAAGTTGCCTTAAACCAATTCCTCACGGCTCTTGGAACACTGTCGGCCATTACGAACGGGATGAGTCGACTGGTGAGGTGAGTGTTTGCCAATTTGCAGAGGAGTTCGACGACGGCAGTCGATTTGCTGCGCCCGCGCCAGAGTTCCGCTCCGCGCACCCTCGAGAGGTTTTTGTCCCTCCCGACACTTCGCGCGGCGCGCCCGCCTTGGGACCCAGCTTGACTAATCCTGGCGCGGCGAGGCAAGGGACTTGTGTTAAGTTCGCCTCAGGACGCAACCACAGAATGGATGACTTCCCTTTGGCGTTTACAGGATTCTAAATTCTTGATTTAGAGCTTTTATTCTAGATTTTTGACCAAAAACTCAACACCTCTTAAAACATCTCAACAGTGAGTATCAAGTCCAAAATAACTTTTTTGGAAAAGTGCCCAAATTTAGAATTTAGAATGGCATCTGTAGCCCTGTAAATGGCGACGGGAAGTCATCCAATCCTTCTCCAAAAGTGTCATTTTGCGCTTTGCAACATCGAAGGCTACGAAAGGCGACAAACAATGGGACGTTTCACATTGGGCCTCAATCCGTACCCCATCAGCAAGCGTTTAACCACACGCTCCTGCTAATTTGGCGTGGGACGCTTGCTGACGTGTGGTTACGGATTGGATAAAAAAATCCAACGTGAACCGTCCCAATGTAATTGTTCTGCCTGAAAAGTTGTGTGTACATACACCATGAATTTTATGTAGAATAGATTTCGGTCCATATTTTGAGGAAACAACATGGAGACACATGAAACATTCTCTCATTGGGGCTAGTGAGTCTGAATACCTGTAACCTAGCTAGCTTGCAACAAAAACTGCCCCTTACATATTGTACAAGCCAGTTGTGGGTTGAGTAATCCTCAGCAGTATGAAGAACTTCTCTCGCCTCACTGGACAAAAAGGAACTTAAGGCATTCATTTGAATAGGATTATCTCTTCCCCCAGCTCCCACAATGGCCCACTTCCCATTGGTTGTAGTTAACTCTAGCAGCTCCCCAATCAATTTGGTAATGCGACTATTTGTGGTAAGGTGTTCTTCTTGCTAAGCTTCCCTCCCGGAAGGCTCATGAGTGGTCATCTCCGTTTGTTGAAAGCTTCTTGCAGTGGCCACATTGATAACCGCGATTCCAACGGGGCTCCGATCATTCTTCGGAAAATCCAAAAAGTCATTGGGTTCTCAATCAGCATCTTCAAGCAATCACGCAGAAAGTTCTATGGGATCCCATCAACCCGCAGGAGTTACAACCCTAGTTGAGTAGTAAAAACCCAGTTACATCGTGTACCAGGAGGGGTGAGATTATTAAAGGCACTAATTTTTCTTTTTTTTAATAATACATATGGTGGGTTGCGACAAAAAGTGCACCGTATGTCGGGATGATTTGGAAGATGGTCAAGATATAGTGCAACCATTTGAACCCTGCAACCACAGATTCCACACAGGTTGCATACAGCCATGGATTCAAAGCCGACATCCTACATGTCCCAACTGCCGAGCCGAGGATCCAGCTCTTCAAAACCAAGCTCGGTTACGCAATTTGGAAGAAAGCGTGGAAGTCCAACAAATTTGGCTTAACAGGGTAGAAGAACGGCTAGGGGCACGCTGCTTAACACCACTGTGTGGGCTCTCTGAAGATCGGATCACCCGTTTAGAACAACTGGTTACGCACGACGAACTTCGGTTGCGCCAAGTAACTTGGTATAGGGACCGGACCAAGTTGGAACTCCAGAGTGCCAATTCTGGTGACCTGTCTGCTCGGTTAGACAGTTTGCAACAACTGATAGAGGACCATCAAGCATGGTTAGCCACACTTAACTAAGTCCCGTCGCGCAGCGGCGGCCCCGCTGGCGCGGCGGGACTCAGTAAGTTTGATGGCCCGTATCTGAATTCGCAACCCTTCACATATTGGGTAATCAAAGCACTTGACTTATCACGTAGCACTATACCACCTTAGGAATGTTTTCGATCCACAGAAACCGTCATCATGTGTTCTCACTTCACCGTAAATTTGTATCTTGTGCAGCCTCTTTGTGTTTTGAAATCAGGTTACGCTTGATGAGTTCGTGCGCACCAGTTCCTGAGACTTCCTCTCCGTTCAGGTTCATTACGAATCTACAAGTTTCATTTTGCGCATGACAACATCAAAGGCTATGATTAATTATATATACAAAATAATCTTCAGAGCCATCCAGCTGTGACAATGCAACGCACTTGAGCAAGACAATTCTTTCTGATGAGCAACTCATTCGCTGTAACGGAAAAGGCGCGTGGTGTTTGATGGTCCACCCAATCATGTTTGAACGTGGCGCGCACGTCTGATTGATTTGAACTACTGATTGATTTTGACGAGCTGGAAGTCACGGACTAGTAAGTTAAAAACCGATCCGAAGAACAGGGCCATTGCTGGATTGCCAATCCGCCCACAGAGAAGACACGCAAAGTTCGAGAGTAGTGGTTGGATTTGGATTTTAAAAATGCAACACATTTTTTCAGGCGCAGAAAATGGATACGGACGGGTAACCCGCGGTGATTTTGTTTGTCAGGGGGTGACGGGTGCAGTCATTGTTGTTGTTGGAAATGAATCAGCAGACAGCTCGCCATGTTGCGTTGATAAGAGGGTGTCAGATACATACCAGTGGAAGTAACGATGATGACATTGTAAGGCATCGAGAAATCGGGCGTGGCCAAATCAATCAATGCACAGGTAGTCCAGTACCGTCGACTACCATCCGGTCGGGTGCGACTTGCATTGCCAAATCTGTGACCAGCCCTTTGGACACTATCCGTCGCTTGAAGTATCGAGTCTGTCAAGATCAGACCGGCCGGATTGAGATCGAACCCTCGATTGGCATCCGACGCGTACTCGGTATACAGCAGTAGATCTTTCTCATATTCGAACCAGATCTTCATCTTCCGACTCCCTTCCTTGAAACTTCCGCTCTTTTGCTGGGGGAACTTCAGAGTCAGTGCAAAGCTGTATGGCCGTTCTCTTTGCAAGGAAGGCTTGATTTTCTTGTTCGTAATCACTTCATTATGATCGTCTTTCATTATTTCAATCACCGAAAAAATCCGCCAGTTCAGCATCTCACATTCCACTACCTATTCATGCCATTCATCAAATGACGGCAGATTCACTCAACTTATTGGGACGTCATCAACTTCGACTGACAAGGTATGCAAATATATGGTCAGCCACCAAGGCAACTCCTCAAGATAGACGATCTCCTGCTCTTTGTTTATTTCCGATTGGCTCATTTCAATTTCAACGCCCATCAAGCCCCTAGTTTGGCCATGTCCCAATAATAGTCTCTTGATCGTGACTGGTGGCGGCGCATAACGTTCCGCTGTTGAATATTCCTAAGTATTTCTTTAGCTGGGTTTCCGGGGAAAGGGATTATCAGGGGATTTTATTTTTGCCACTCACGATATTCGAATTTTTCTTCACTGGGCCATTTCATTTCAATATCCAAGGGCAAAACAGCTGACACAGGGGTTCCGTAGCAAATGTCAATAAATCAGCAAGGGAAGTGAAGAGGAGAGATCAGACAAACCTCCAAGTATGTCGTATTTGTGTCTGCCCTCAACAGGCAATCCATCGGCGTGAGCCCGTGGGTGGATCGTTGGGCGTTGAAGGCTCTCTGTTTCAGTGGGTCCTGTTGGCTCTATGATTTCAATAACGCTTGAACTTGAAAGTGGGCATTTTTTCTCGACCGACTTCCCAAAAATTGATTTCAAATTCCAATCTGATCACCGTTCATGTAACGAACATGGTTGAGTCAGCAAGCGAAAAGGGCAAAAAATTGGCAATCCGGTTGAAATGGTCATCGACAAGCTTTGTTTAACCTGAGGAGAGGACCGGCGTTCGTGCTTTTGTTCGTGCGGAGAAAAGCTGACCTCTTTTCGTGGTTTTACGGACTGGGTCAAGAACGGTCTCGATTTCGATTTGGATTTCCAGTTTTGAATTGGAGTTCGATGGTCGCGTCGCTGGAGAGAGTTCAAGCGCACTTTGGTAATTGAATGATTTGAAGCGAATGGATTGCCAGTTTCCGTCGAACAACTGATGCCCATTGATCAAGGAGGAAAGACCGGCATGCGGGCCACAGGGTAGTAATTTGAATAAAGGGCTCAGGTTTTCCGTGCATGGCTGTTCGATGGGCAATAAGCCGTGATAGAATGATCGATGGCCATGTTGATCTGAGAATGTGGGATTGAAGAGTTCCAGAGGTGCATCCTTGATAAGATTCAAGCGATTGAGAGAGCTGCAGAACATGCCAGCCAGCGTGTTGATCAGTTCGGTTGCATTCGCGTGGGGTTCCAACCATACCGCCAGTTCAGAACCTCGCGGATAGCCTTGCCACTGCTCGAGGATTGGTGCTGACCAGCGGTCAAATTCCCATCTCCCTCTTGATAGACTGAGGCTGAGTTGGTTGATCCCAAATCGATCGGTTAATTCGAGTATCGAGAGCGGCAGAAGATCTGACTGAAGCAATTTGATATTTGATGAGGTGGGACTCTCTAATGGCCTCGTGGGTAGTTGGGTCGAGAGTTCAAACTTGAATAGGGTGTGCAGCTTCCCATCTTGAAGAGGTCGGATGGTGAGTGACTCCCTGAATGAATCGGATGGTTTCTGCGAGTTCGCTATCGAGTTGACTGCTAAAAAGATAGCGATCAGGGACCTGAGACGATAATTGGAGTTGGCCATCTAGGATCCTGTGTTGTTAACAGCAAGTTTTCTCGGATTCTCTGTTGTTCGAGCGTAATGAGGGTTTGCTCGGATTCGGCTTGGTGCTTCTGTTATGGTTCCAGCTGGAGTTCTGTTGACCGCTTCCACTGAATAATCCAAGAACGCCCAAGAAGCGAGACTTTAGGACTAGTTCACACGAAGCAACCGGACAAGCCTCGCTCCGATGACGTCAGGCGGGTCCTCACAAAACCCCGGTAAGCCCCGTACACCACGGACTTCGGTCGACTGTGGCTCGACGCAAAGCATTGCGTCCGCTTGACCCCCCCGACCCCACCCAAAATTTGGGCCTGCCTCATAGCGGGAAGGGTCGGCTGCCGCAGTCAGCTTGACTCCCTGCGCACGCCCAGCGTCACGCCACTTTGTGAGCTTGACTTCCAACAAAAACCCAATGTTATGCCATGGCAGGCCAATAACGTAAAGTTATCTTTCTCTTGCTGGGCTTGAACCTGGAACTTTCTTCTGCACACACTGGTGGTCATAGGTCCTCAGCAAACCATTGCGCCACAATGCTTTTCTGGGTTTCCATGCTTTTGAATAAAAGATCCTCATATTCACCCATCAAACCCAATTTTTGTGAGGAAATTTGGACATGACATTTTTTTTCTTGTTTTTTTTGTCAATTTTTTTCTTGTGTGACTTCTTCCTAACTGTGAAAGAGGCACACTTGGTACTGTTACAAAAAAAAAATAATATAGAAAACGCGGTTGACATTGTGTTGATGTCAATCTGTTTGACAGGGTGCCCAACGAGGCAACATTGTTGGCTTGCTCTGAAGAGGAGCCAACATTGTCGTGTTTCTCTAGGCTGCGTGGGGTTTGACCCAATTGCTGAGCCAACCCAGCCAACACACCTTGGCTGGGTGTGTCAGCTCAACCGTTGGGTCACAGAGGCACGGCCTTTGTCAGGCAGACCCCTTCCTGATGTTGAGCTGCCTGTGCCATCAAATCCAGGGCAACCAGGTAATGGCAGCCCTGGTTGTGACTGCACAGGTGAGAGGACGCACGCAAACTCAGGAAATCATGCCGTGGTGTAGACTGTAGTAGGCGGGTGTTGAAAAAGCAAAACTGAAACTTTCCAAAGAAACCCAGGTAGTGAATGTTGACCGGTACCCGGCACCCGCTGGCGGGTACCCCTTGCACCCACCAGGCGGTGCCGGGTTCCCACTTTTTGGTGAAAAGCGGTGTGGTACCCGGGCACCGCCTGTCCCCCGGGGGGAAGCAGGTGCTTGCGACTTGTCCTGGTTTTTTAAAAAATTCCTGCTGCAGCCCAAATTTTTGTGCTGCGGAGAAACATCTGTGCGCCTGGTTTGCGCTTACGTCACAGTGTCCGTTTGACCGTTCAATGGACACGGGCTGTACAACGGCCTGGGCTCAGACCGCAAACGCTGCAAAACACACACGCAAAAACTACCACCCTACCTCCTATTGTCAACAACCCGCATATCAGAACTCTTGGTCGCTCATCAACCCAACCACCAACTCCGTTCACCAATCCTTGACCAACGCCATGCCTTGCACCCGCAAAAGAACCACGTCAACACAGGACAAAACCAACCCTGGAATCACTTATGATTTACTTTTTTAGCAACGTCCGTTGACGTTGAGAGAGCGTTCAGCTTTGGAAGTGATTATGTCTCATCAAAGAGGCACAGACTTGCGCACGGTTCGGTAACTCATGGGATGACCGTTGCCTTCTACTCAAAGAATAAACTGATCAAGGAAGGTATGTTGCAAGAGTGGAAACAAGCAATCAAAGAAAACAACCAGACAAAGCAGAAGGGGAAAAGAAAAATCATTGTTTTGGATGATGAAGCTTAGTTACAAATCCAAATAAGCAAGATGTAAACTATTTAGAGAACTGATAGCTGTTAAAAATCCGATTTGAAGAGTTGTTAATGATAAAATTTTTTTCTTTTATTATATTAAAAGTCCTTTGGGACTAAGTGAGAGATTTGAAAGGAAAAAAAACTCCGGCGGGTACCGCTTGTACCCGCCTAAAAGACCCGCGGTACCCACCAGGTGGTGCCGGATGCGGTGCCGGGTGCCTGATTTTTGGAAAAATTATGCGGGTACCGGCGGTGCAACCGGTACCCGGGTCCGTTTTGACATTCATTAAACCCAGGAAAGTCTTTCTTTTTTTCCTGTTGGATCATCCACTACATCACAACAAACCAAATGAAACTTGTGAAAAAACATAAACAGAACCCCAACAAAAAAAAGAACGCTGACATTAAACGTCAGGAGAGACCTTAACAACAGCCTGGCGGTGACAACAATGGCCCTGCAGCACCATCATAACTGCAAGAAGAAGAACTTGTGGAAAAAAAGGAAGAAAAAGGCTCATCTCGGCCAACTTGGTTGGGGGGTGCCTTGTAAGAGTAAGAACATGGTGGCGTGCCCCTGAAGAGTAAGAACATGGTGACATGCCCCGGCCCAATTGAAAAGTGCTGCATGCATGCGGGAGCGGCCACCAAGTAAGGAGCTTGCTGGATAGGGCTTTGTGAGCCAAGTTTGAAATCCTGTTGCAATTATTCTTCTCAAGACTCACACTGCCAAGTGGACTGATGTGAGCATGAATCCATTTTGTGCTAAGCATGTTCTTCTTCATTGGGCAAGTTGGAAAAGTTTGTAAATGTTAGCAATGGTTTGCTCATCCGTGCCAATTGTTAATTTTATTTTTTTTCAATGGTCATGGTTACATGTCCAAATTGGGAATTTCTTTGGATGGTTTTACTTCCCACAAAAATCATTTGCAGGAATAAATTTAGGGTGCGTAGCATAGGGCCCTCAGAATTGTTCCTAGGGCAGATTTTTGATTTTTTTTGTGAGAATCAATTTGTTGGAATATGACATGTCTCCGCTTCCTCTAGTCAGGATTCACACACGCCAAGTGACCCCAAGGATTTCAACATTCAAGCTCTGAGATAACTTTTCTCCCTTCTCAAACTCTAAGACAACCTCTCTTTGCTTCTCTGGCTATCCTCGCTTTTCCTTCCTTTGCTCAGACTTTCTTTCCTTTCTCGTCCACGCTCAGATCCCCTCAGAAATCGACTCAAGACATCGGTCACATTCAAGACATCTCAGCTCGAATCCCTTGCCTACTTAAGAGCAACCTTTCTCCCTAAAGACTTGATTCTCCGGGGAACCTACTTTACTCTTCTCGTCACTCCAACTTCACTCACATTTCTGAAAGGACTGACTCGTTCCTCCACATCTCCTCGTCACTTGCGCTACTCACTCTTCAGCCCGACAACTGACCAAATCATTCACATCATCGCTCACTTCTCTCACCATCTCATTCACCTATCTTTCAACTCCGCAGCACTCATCCAACGTCGTGACCGTATGTTGAGAACTTCTCTCTCTTTCTTTATTCTTTCCGTTGACTTGTCCATTGATGTTGTTCTTCTTTAGCCTTTTTTTACTCTTTCTTCCCTCCTATCTCCACATCTTGTCCTGTTGTTCTCACCGCCAGACAGTGTTTGCCTTGAGGTACATTTTCTTTTTGTTATATTCTCTCTTTGCTGTCATTCCTTGTCTAATTGAAATGCCACCTTTAGTTTCTTTGAATCTTAAACAATTTTCCCCAGAAACGCGTACCATAGGCACCAGTTTCTGGGGCACACATGAAACGGCCTGCAGAATTATGTAATGATTACCAGTAGTTTCTTGTGAAAAGTTCATGGATGACTTGACAACACAGCAACGTTAACAAAGAAAAAGAGGAAAACAAAGATTGGAATGGAAAAAAATCCCTCATGGGGACATGAGCTTCATCCCTCATAGGGACACAAGATTGACCCCCTTGGGGGACACAAGCTTGCATACGCTCAGGGGCCATTAGGCATACAGCAGACCATCAAATTTAGGTTGCTTCCCCTTAAAGGGGTTGATGGACATATAAGAAGGTCTACCACCTCATGGTGGTGGGTCTATGAGGAATGGTTTTGCAAATACCCATGTCCTCCCATTGCAAGTATGTAAGAGGGACACGGTCATGCATTTACATGTAGGCATGGTTTTTTTTCTTCTTCATTTCCCAATTTGGCAATTTCTCCGGGCTGTTTCATCCATTGGTTTCTGGGGAAATCCAAGGAGTGATTCTCCATGAAAACAAGCAATCCTAGAAATAGGTCTGACCCTGCTTCTTGGATCTGATTCTTTCCCACCTGATGCTCACACAAACAAACACACCAATCATTCCTATCTGGTAAGCAATTCTGTCGCATGTGCAAATCAAAACTGTGTTCTGCAATTGCGCTGTTTCTGAATGCGGAGAACCTGCTTTGAGAATGACCCAAAACAAAGGGTGCAGGCCCTTATAATGGAGGACTTCCTGTTGGGTCAGATTTTTAAATCTGACCTTTCCAAAACCAGATTCCAAACCTATTTTGGGTGGGAACCCAAATGTCATCAATTTTCACCACCAAACAAGGTTTGAAATTTGGAATTGGATTGTGTAAATTTGGAAATTTGAGCAACAGGAAGTCCTCCAATCAAAACCCATTCAGTGGCTTGCCTGACACAGCATTGAAAATTATTGTCTAATTCTGCATCAGACAAGCTTTCCCAACAGGTTTGTCTAACATGGGATTGGAAAATTCTGTCTGATGCCATGTCAGACAAATTTTTTCACTGGGTTTGTTCACACTGTCACCAAAGCTAGCTTGGATGGCCACATCTGAGTTAACCTTGGTGGCACTGGCCATCTGATTTAAACTCAGGGGCCCGCTGTAGTGCCCCATGTGCTCTCCAATGCCAAAAAGGGATAAAATCATATTTACATAGTCCATATAGCAGAGAAATGAGGAGGATAGTGGGATATAAGGTTATATATGTCAGTATTTGGTTATAAGCTGGCAGGAGGAACTAATTGAACAAGGAGGGAGAAGGGTAAGAGGGAAAATGTAGAGGAGGTCCCTAAACCCTGAATAGAATATGGCATTGTGAGGTGTAGTGCTTGGAAACAGGGTTGCCAGGCAACTAAATGCACAGAAGTGTTGCTGGATAGAAGATTCTAGGAAAGATTGGTCTCCTAGTAACCAAATATGGTGGAATGTTCTGGATTGTTAGAGATGGCACTTGGTACCTGTTGGCGGGTACCCAGCACCTGCCGGCAGGTAACCATGAAGGTGAACAGGTACCTGCCGGAGGGTGCCTGGTCTGGGTGCGGGTGTCCATTTCTGGCAAGATTGGACACAACCCACACCCGTAGCAGGTACCTGACCACCTTGGTGGGGCTCACCAAGCTTAATGAGCTTGGTCAGCTCACCAAGTTCATTGAGCTTGGTCAGCTCACTGAGTTCATTGAGCTCAGTCAGCAAACTGAGCTTGGTCAGCTCACCAAGTTCATTGAGCTTGGTCAGCCAACCAAGCTTGGTTGGGTCACCATGTCAATATAACATGTACTAAAAAGTTAAACAAGACTGTGCAAAGAAGGCTGTGTAAGCCAAATTTGGTGTGGCTGTGTTTATCAGGTGACTAGATGTGGCTAACTTGACACAAGTATCTTATGCGGAACGCTGGCTGGGCCTTGCGGTTTGCAAGCAAACTGAATCCTCCGTAGAGACTTGCGCCCAAAACACACTTTCTTGCGTGGGCAGTTTTTTGCCTCTTGGTGAGAGAAAAATTGATCCTCCCATCACCTCATCTACAATTCCCTGGCTGTATTTTTGGTCGCAGATTTGGATAGCCAAGCATCTTGCGCTTATCCTGACACAAGCTCAGAGACTCTGAAAGCTCATGCAAGTCTCTACTGGGTTCTGAGTTTGAAAAAACTCAGATTTTCTTAACTTTGATTGGGCAGTTCAACAACCAATGTGGAAGTACTCTTGGTGGAGAAGAGAGCTTGAGAGGGATGTGTGCTTGAAGAGATGCCTCTTGTAATAGCTGGGAGAGTTTGTTGAACAAGAATAAGAGTATGGACTCTTAAAGAATAGTTTGGCTTGGTGAGGATGCTTAGATATGTCTAAGAGGACGGTTTTTATGGTCAATCTTCTAGCAGAGCCAGGTACCCAATTGCACCCAGGGAGGCTGATAGTAAGACTTATTTATTAAACAATGTATTTGGCTAATTTTTTAACAGAGCCAGGTAACCAATTATACCCAGGGAGGCTCATAGTAAGACTGTGCTGTAGGTGGCAAGCAAATAAATCTTCTAGCAGAGCCAGGTAACCAATTATACCCAGAGAAGCTGATAGTAAGAATTAATAATATTACTTGAGCAGAGTGGTGACCAGAGATGAGTACTGATTTATACAATCTGATGATGAGAGGAATGAGGAGGGAGGAAACAGGCTCTTTATATATCTTTTGGGAGGGAAATAGAGGAGTGGCCAAAATGTGGTTGAGGAAATGAGAAGGTGAGTCAACTAGAAAGGCCCATACTGGGTGGCTTGTGGTTCATAGAATGGAATGGAACAAAGACATGAGTAGAAATTGAGTAAAAGTGGCTGAGTTGTGGTTGGTGGAATGAAATGACATCATGGAAAAATAATGGAAGGGTAGAAAATGCATAGAGAGAGGGCTGAGTTGTGGCTGATGGAATACAATGGAAATTGTGGAAAATTATATAGGAAAAGTATTAGCATAGTTTAGTTTCATCTTGTTATTAGCATAAACCATACTAAGTAGATAAACAAAGTTGTAGTCCGCAGCAAGCTGTCTAACCTAAGTGATCATGTATTTAGACTAGTCAACCGGTTGTTTCCAGTCTCTTCATCATCACTCCAGTTCATCTGCTTGTTGCTCACTTCGCAAACCCTCAACCTTGTTTAGGTTTGTTTCTTTACTTCCTATTCTTTCTTTCCTTTCTGTTCCTGATCTCTTTCTTTATTCCGTCTCACCCGTTGTTCCAGGTTTGCCATCTGCTTGTGTTGCCGCCGCTCTTTAGCCTGCTTGCTCACACGCACATCTCGCTCACAAAAGGTGTGACCCTTAAAAGAAATTCATCATCACTCCATTTCATCTGCTTGTTGCTCACTTTGCAAACCCTCAACCTTGTTTAGGTTTGCCATCTGCTTGTGTTGCCGCCGCTCTTTAGCCTTCTTGCTCACACACACATCTTGCTCACAAAAGGTTTGCCATCTGCTCGTGTTGCCGCCGCTCTTTAGCCTGCTTGCTCACACGCACATCTCGCTCACAAAAGCTTTTAGGTTATGAGCCCAGTTTGCTCTTAAAAAGCCCTGGGAAAATTTTTTTTTAGCCATGTCCGACTCCACCTCCAAACTCCCTATCCTCAAGGATGAGAACTACCATTACTGGAAGTCTCAGATTCTTTACTACTGCATGGAAAAGAACTTGGATGGCTTTCTGATTGCCGATAAAGCGGCTACTGCCAAAGACAATGCCCAGAAAGAAGCGTGGACCGACAAGAAAACCTCTGCGGCTGGTCTCATTGGTTGTCACTTGAGTGAGGACAACGTCTCTTGATTCATCACCGACGAGAATCGACGGGAACCTCACGTAATCTGGAAAGCTCTTTCCAATCACTTCGAATCGAGCTCTTCTCAAAACCAGGCGAAAGTCTACCAAAAATTTTTAAAAGTAGGCTTTCAGTCAAACCTCAGAGATTTTCTGACCCAAGTCAAAAACTCTATTGCCAGAATGCGAGCTGTTGGCCTTGTCATAGGCACTCCAAAATCCGGAGAGCCAGATGTAAAGGAGCGGCTTCTATCCAAACATATTGTCAGCCTGCTCCCAACGTCCTTTGATCACACCAAAGAAATAATCTTCACTCAGCGACCCCTCACTCTCAAGAAGATTTGCAACCATCTTGAAGCTAAATCTCTTGATGCCGACGAGCCCGTCACAATCAAGACGGAATCTGCACATTCGGCTTCCTCAAGATCACCCTCCAACAAATGCACGGACGGCAAACACAATCCTTTGTCTAGGCACCGAAAGGAGCGCTGTTACCAACTCTATCCGCACATCAAAGCAGAAGATGAGGCAAAAAAGAAAGCTAAAGAGGAGGAGGAGGCCAAAAAGAGAGCAAAGGCTGTGGCCAAAGTGGCAACCACCACCTCCGCGGCAATCGATTCCGATGACGATGATAATGCAAGCGTCATCAGTCATCCAAAGGCATACTGTGCCATTGGGCAGGCCCTGTCAGTCCTTCCCGATGGCCTTGCCCTTCTTCTTCTTGACAGTGGATGTTCAGACCACATGTTCCCCGACTGCGAAAATTTCTCATCATACAAGCCGATGAAGTCGCTAGTCGAGATCGCCAACGGCAAGACAGTCCCGATTGTTGGATCCGGATATGTTCAAATCAAAAACTCTCTTGGCAAAACTCACACCTTCAAGGCCGTCCATGTCCCCAGCCTATCTCATCCCTTGATAAGCTTTGGGAGACTATTCATCAAGAACTGTTCTCTCGTTCAACTGAGCACCGACGAGTTTTCACTTCAAGATTCTTCCTCCAGTACCACAATCTTCACTGGTCAAGTCAAAGGAAAGGTATTCTCGATCAACGGATCAATCCTTAGGACCCAGGGTCAGTCCCTGCTTCCTTCATCTTTCAAGGCAACTCAGGATAATGCCGAGGAAATAAATAGACAAGCCGGTCATCCCAGTGGCAAAGCCCTCAAACTCATGTTTGGGGTAGATTTCAACACAATGACATGCGAATCCTGCCGGCTTTCTAAATCTCATTGGCTACCGTACTCAAGCACTCCTCTGGACGCCAAGCAGGTTTTAAACTTCATCTACATGGATCTGAGCGGAAAAATCACTCCGAAATTGACCGGTGTAGGACTCCTTGTGGGACAAATAATAATATTTGGTAAAGTTCCGGCTGGGGGAAGTAAATTGCAGAGTAGGTTGAAAGGCTATTACAACAATTTACGGGTGGTTTATTGGCCTGCTCCTTCATAAAATACTATACAACTTGTAAGGAATCTCAAAATCAATATTCAATAGAGTTATGGCTGATTTCAAGATTGAGTAACTAAGTATAGTAATCTCAATCAGACTTAGATCACCGTAACCAATACACTTGTGGATGGGTTCAACTTATAAGGTGGAAAAACAATCCAGTGGGATTGATTATATGAATGTGTGATGGTTTATGTTGATTTTTATGTTGTTGAAGAATGATGATGTTTTTGTAATGATCTCTTCCTTAAACAATTGCTTGATAAGGCACTTTAATCAATACTAGAGCTCTGTAACTACTACTACTTATGTTTGATGATGGGGTTGTATAATAAGCTGTTGATAGCAAACTTATTGATGATTTGTTGGGTTGCTTGGTACTCTAATAGACACTCTACACTTTAACTGATAACACTATCACACTTCTAACACTTAATGACTAATAACAACTCTGGTGATGGGACATTCCCATGTAACACTACTAATTAATAACAATCTTGGTGATGGGACATTCCCATTTAACACTAATAACTACTAATCAATCTTGTGATGGGACATTCCCATGAGGAAAGAAAAGGAAATCTGGGTGGGAGAGGCCCTCCTTTTATAGACAAATGTGAGGCATTTTTGCTGCAGGGCAGGCACCTATGAGGCATTTCTGCTGCAGAGAAAACCACATCTGCACAGCATTATGCCCTTGAAACTAGTTTGAGCAAAGCCTCCCCCCTCCTGCTACATGTTTCAACACAGCCTTCTGATCTTGTTACATGTTTCAACACAGCCTTCTGCTCTTGTTACATGTTTCAACACAGCCTCCTGTCCTTGTTACATGTTTGAGCACAGCCTTGGATCTTCCTAGATTCTTCTATCATCCTGAAACGTGTGGCAGCTGTGAAACAAGTCCCTGAAACAGCTCTGTACTTTTCCCATCTTCCATGTGTTGAAACGCAGGGGGTCTGGTACTTGTCTCAGCTGTTGTTACTTGTTTCACCTCCTGCTACGTATTCCATCTGTTAAAAGTACTTCCATCTTGTTACTCCTCCTCCATCGATCTAACCCCTTTTTTTTCCTCGTCCCGTATGGTGATTTCTTCTTCCTTGCCATTCATTTATTCACTCCTTTGATGATGAGATGTTTTAAGTGTGTTGGGTTTTCCTGAATATAACTATGAAATGTATCTTTTTGGCATTGGAACGCAAATGGAACACCACACCGGAGGGGGTTATTACTATTTTAAAATAACCGATGATTTCTCTTTATTTAAGCGTGTCTTCATCCTCTCTTGTAAATCTCAAGCCTTTGAAAAATTCAAACTCTACTGCAATGAAGTACAAAATTTCCACTCTCATTGAATCCAAAATGTTGTCACCAACGGAGGGGGTGAATTTTGCTTGGCAGAATTTGAGCAGTTCTATGCCAAGCAAGGCATTATCCATCATGTCACTGCACCCTATCCTCCCCAGCAGAACTCCATAGCTGAAAGAGGTAATCAAACGACCAGCAAGAAGGCCCGAGTCCTGTTAAAGCAAGCGCAACTTCCCTCCACTCTCTGGGGTGAAGCGGTCATCACCACGGTATTCTACAAGAACATTACCCCAATGAAGAGACTAAAGTGGAAATCTCCTCATGAGATTTGGTACGGCAAGCCGTTTGATCACTTGAGATTACACTTGTTTGGATGTCGTGCATACGTCAATATCCCAAAAGAAAAGCGGCAGGGAAAATTTGGGGACACCTCCAAGAAGGGCATCCTAGTTGGCTATTGGCAGGGTATCTGTAACTGGAGGGTACTCACGCCGGGGAACAGGGTCAAGTACAGTCATGATGTTGTCTTTGACGACACA
This sequence comes from Puccinia coronata f. sp. avenae, assembly GCA_002873125.1. Lineage (NCBI taxonomy): Eukaryota > Fungi > Basidiomycota > Pucciniomycetes > Pucciniales > Pucciniaceae > Puccinia > Puccinia coronata. Next base: position 194,321 of record PGCI01000140.1, on the reverse strand, counting down.
TGCTTTCCAGGAATCTCCCCTGATTCCTCTGCTGATAACAGGGATTTCATCCCCTTTGATGACAATGAGGATAAAGAAGTTCACACTCCTCCCGCGGCTTTCTCTTCTCCGTCCACCCCAACCAAAGAAATTTGCCAGCGGCTCTATGACGCGCATCAGCCTATCTTCTACTCTCCCCCCTCACCTTTCCTTAAATACCCCAATGACGCAGCCACTTATGGCCCACCAGTCAATCCGGGGAGGCTACTTTCCCCAAACCAAGAACTGTCACAGCAAGACAGTTCAGGGAACTCGCCTCCTCCTAGAAATCCCGCAGCTCAAGAGACCCCAGAGCTTGTGATCCCGGGGGTTCCCGCAGTCTCATCATCTGCGCAGCCCAAACCTAGCTGGTTGTGGGTTCCGGCGGATCAACCCGCACCCAAGGAAATATCCTCTGACATTGATACGTCTAACATCTTAGCCTCCAAGTGACGGGCCCACTACTCCAACTCCCTTATCACAACTCAACACTTCGCCGAACCAATGATGGCCATGGCCATTCAACCATCTACTGCTCCATCCATCCCTAGGACATACCGTTCCGCAATGGCATCTCCAGAAGCATTGGATTGGACATTGGCAATTCAACTTGAGCTCTTGGCTATGGACCGTTTGGGAGTCTGGTCTATTGTTCCCATCCCCGCGGTTTGCCATCTCCTTGGCACTATCTGGGTTTTTTGTAAGAAATACGCTGCAAACGGAAATCTTGTCAAATTCAAGGCGAGACTCTGTGCCCAAGGTAGTGCTCAACAGGAGGGCATTGACTTCACGGAGACGTACGCTCCCACCAGTTGTTTGGCGGCTCTCAGGACGGCACTGACGGTAGGCATCAACGCCAGCATGGACATACATCAAATGGACGTCCGCAATGCCTTCCTTAATGGCAAGCTGGACGAGGAAATCTACCTCCGCTGTCCTTCTGGCCTCAAAGCTCCTCCAGGTACCTGCCTCAAGCTCCACAAGTCCATCTATGGGCTCAAGCAAGCCCCTCGCGTCTGGTACAACAAACTTAGTGCATTCTTTGACTCTATCAACTTTGTTTCATCTCCCGCCGATCCCTGTCTCTTCATCTCTCGGCCCCCGGGCTGGGAATTCCTTGTCCATGTCTATGTGGATGACATGGCAATCATCAGTCACGATGTCGCTCGGTTCAAGAAGCTTGTCAATGATTTCTTTCTCATGGACAACCTAGGCCCGGCTGATTCTCTTCTTGGCATGAAAATCAAGCGTCACAAGGACTTCCTCACGTTGTCCCAAGAACAATACGTCTCGGAGCTACTTACCAAATACAACCTTCAATCTTCTCAAACTGTTTCCACTCCGATGGTGCCTAACACTTGCACTGCCGGCATTAACCGGTCGAACACGGCTGCTCGAGCGGTGCTCGAACAGCCGTGTTCGACCGGTGTTCGGACGGACACTGTCCGACCGAAGCGAGAGCCAACTGGTCGGACAGATTTGTCCGACCGGTCCCGGCTGGTCCTGTGCAACCGGTCCCAGGAACTGATCGGACAGGCCTGTCCGACCCGCCGGCAGGTGCTTCGGTCGGACAGTGCCTGTCCGAGGTGCTCGAACTGCCGTGTTCGACCGGTTAATGCCGGCAGTGTTGTCTTGATCTGGCCTCAGATGAAGAAATGGCGGCTTTCAACAATCTCAATGTCAGCTATCGTTGAGCAATTGGATCCCTCAACTATCTCTCTGTCTCTACCAGACCAGACATTGCCTTAGCTGTGTCTCAACTTGCTCAATACCTTGAGAGGCCTGGCATCACACACTGGAGAGCTTTCCTCCATCTTCTCTGTTATCTATCAGGTACCAAAGACTATGCAATCCGTATTGGGGGTGGAGATAAAGTTTTCCGAATTTACACCGATGCGGACTGGGCCAATTGTTCTGAAACTTGCCGGTCTTATTCGGGCTATCTAGTAACGTGGGGAGACTCAATCATTGCATGGAAGGCCAAGAAGCAAGCCACTGTTTCAACCTTGACTACTGAAGCCGAGTATTGCGCCTTATACGACAGAGTCCACGAAGCGATCTGGCTCCAGTCCCTAATGCAATCCATCACTGGCGCTTCTATCTATCCCATCGACATATTCACCAACAACCAAGCCGCTCTTGCCCTCTCTAGAAACCCGCTTGCCAATCAACGCACGAAACACATTGATGTCAAGTTTCACTTCATTTGAGAAGCAGTTGACAAAAATTGGGTCAACATATCTTACATCTCCACCGCAGTCATGCCAGCCAATGGTCTCACCAAATCTCTTGCCAACCCAAAGCACTTGGCATTTCTCAGTTTCCTTAAGATGAAAGTCAGAAATCTTTGGGAGTAAAGAATCAGGGGGGGTATTAGCATAGTTTAGTTTCATCTTGTTATTAGCATAAACCATACTAAGTAGATAAACAAAGTTGTAGTCCGCAGCAAGCTGTCTAACCTAAGTGATCATGTATTTAGACTAGTCAACCGGTTGTTTCCAGTCTCTTCATCATCACTCCAGTTCATCTGCTTGTTGCTCACTTTGCAAACCCTCAACCTTGTTTAGGTTTGCTATCTGCTCGTTTTGCCACCGCTCTTTAGCCTGCTTGCTCACACGCACATCTTGCTCACAAAAGGTGTGACCCTTAAAAGAAATTCATCATCACTCCAGTTCATCTGCTTGTTGCTCACTTCGCAAAACCTCAACCTTGTTTAGGTTTGCCATCTTCTTGTGTTGCCGCCGCTCTTTAGCCTGCTTGCTCACACGCACATCTTGCTCACAAAAGGTTTTCCATCTGCTTGTGTTGCCGCCGCTCTTTAGCCTGCTTGCTCACACGCACATCTTGCTCACAAAAGCTTTTAAAAAGAGGGGCTTAAACAAGAGAAAATATTCAGAGGGGGCTTGCGGAAATACTGGTTGAGTCGTGGTTGGGTTGTTGTGTGTGACAGGTGTGTGATTGTGTTGTGTTTGCTTGATCCTGATTTGGGGCCTGAGTACTTGATGTATTCCTGTAACCCCCTTGAGCCTTGGCCACCTGTGCTTTTGACCACATAATTAACCCCTCATAAGTTTTAATTATTCAGGGTTGGCTTACCACAACGGCTGTGTTCAATTGCTTAGAAAACAGCATGAGCAACTGGGCACGAGGAACCTGTGCTAATTGGTAATTAGGGGACCGCTCATTGGCATTGGAGTTCTTGGGTGGAGGGACAGGAGATTCTCTGCAAGTGTAAGGTGGCTCCTTGGGATTCCCGGCTGAGGAGGCAGGTGGTTGGCATTCAGTGGGAGATTGGCTGCCATCGGTAGAGTGGCTTCCAGTGGAAGGTTTGCTCCAATTGGGAGCATGGACAGGGGGAGGTTGGCTGTGATGGGGAGCTTGACTGCAATTGGGCGCATGCACAGCAAAAGTTTGGCTGTGATGGGGAGCTTGGCTGCAATCAGGAGCATGGGTAGCGGGAGATTGGCTGTGATGGGGAGCTTAGCTGGCGGGAGGTTGGTTCTCAGCAGGTTATTGGCTGCCAGTGGGAGCTTGGCTCTCAGCGGGAGGTTGGCTGTCAGCAGCAAGTTGGGTGTTATCAGGAGCTTGACTGCCCGCGGGAGGTTGCCTTCTAGCATGAGACAGTCCCACACCAACTGACCAACGCAAAAAGGGCTGTATGTCAATGAGCACACGCTCAAGAGTGTTGAATTTTCCAGGAACAGTTTTGGCGGCAACATGCTCAAGCTCTTCCTGTATGTCAACGACATTTCTATGAACAGTTGATAGGCAAGTCAGAGTGTTGGTGCTGTCAATGTCAGAAAAAGAAAACATTGGCGAGCCCAAGTTAGAGATCACCACACGGTGGACAGTTGGGAGTGTTGCACTATGCACCACACCATGAGGATCATAGGCCGGCACGTGGCAATCTTCAGGAAGTATCAGAGCGGAGGAATTTGGAAGTATCCCGTCCTGGAGGTGGCTCTTGAAAGCCATGAGTATCATCCTGGCCCGGGTTTCAAGAACATCAAATTGGTTGGGAACAGCTTGGAAAACAAGAAGGTTGAAGTTTTCTGCAATTATTTTGACATTTGCTTTCATCATCACAAGGCAGCAAGACACGGTCATACGGTGGATCTTGGCATCTACAATTATTAACAGTTTGAATGGGAGATAAGGTTCAGTCATGATACCACAATACAATATTATATGGGACTTGGAAAAACAACTCCCAGGAATTTGCCAACGACTCCCAAAAAAAGATGCAACGTTGCGCTGCGGTTAGAGTTACAGATCTTGAACGTCCATGGGAGTTGTTGGGCTAAAAAAATATTTTTTGGGAGTTTTTGAGACAGCTAAAATTAATGAAATAATGGTCAAAAATGGGAGTCGCCGTGCCAAAAAATCAAAATGGTTGGGAGTCGCCAGCCCAATTGAGACAAAATGAACCAAATGGTAAGAAATGCCATTTCTCTCAGTAAAAACAAAACAATCAAGTCATGAATGGAAGAAACAAATGTAATAAAATATCAAAATTTGAAGGAATAGCTTTAGAGATGTAACATTTTTAGCTGTTGAATCTTCAGTCAAAGAAAAACAAGAAACATATTTTTCTTGCCATCCATCAGCCTCTGATTCATGATGAGTAATCCAATCTCCGGATATTGGAGGGGCTGGAAAGAAATTGGGATCATGGAGTTCAAGAGCAATGAAATGAGCATATTCAGAGAGAAAAGTAATGAAAATGGGAGGATTATTGTGGGGGGAGTGGTGCAGGGAAATAAGGTAGAGTTGAGGTGAGAAGAAAAAAGAAAAACTTCCATTTATGACTTGATTTTTTTTGTTTTTACTGAGAGAAATGCATCTTGGTGGCATTTCTTACCATTTTGCTCATTTTGTCTCAATTGGGCTGGCAACTCCCAACCATTTTTAATTTTTTGGTATGGCAACTCCCATTTTTGACCATTATTTTGTTAAATTTTAGCTGTCTCAACGACTCCCAAAAAAATAATTTTTTTAGCCTGACGACTCCCATGGATGTCCAAAGTCTGTAATGATGACCGCAGCGCGACGTCGCATCTCATTTTGGGAGTCGTTGGCAAATTCCTGGGAGTCGTTTTTCCAAGTCCCTATTATATTGAGCATAAAAAGAAGATCAACTCATCCATGTCATAAGCAGATTGATTTGAACTAGGTTCAAGAAGCGGCAAAAGGCTGCTCCCGGCAGCTTTGGAATGAACAGGAAGATGGGAATAGAACAGCATTATTCAACATGGCAGATATTGATGGCAAAAAAAGAGAACTGACCTGAATGGAAATACATTTGACCAGCAGCAGTGTCAGCCTCTGTGATGCCAAGGACTAGAACCATTTAGCTACACAAGGTGAAAAGAGTGCAAATGATGGGTAGAGTGGGGTAATTTCACGCAGAAAAGTAGTAAAAAAGAAGATATAAAAGAATATGATTCTTTTATAAAGGGGCCTTCTGGCGCAGAGGTGTTTGTAGTTGTCCTCTAAATCAAAGATCTGCAAAGCAGGGTGGTATCTGATTAAGCAAACAGTGGGTTTCTGCATAACAGAAGGTGGTACCAAAGTGCTTTCCAATTGAGGAACCAGAATGGGGACAGAAGGATAAAAGAAGTACTCACTGTTTCTTCTTTCATGCCAAAAAGCCACATAGGGGGGGGTGAAGTAGAGCTGCTGGGTAGATTGGATGGTTTCTGCGCAGGAGCTGGACACTTTGAAGGTTTGGTTGAATAAGGAACACCACAGATAAAACAGGCAGACAGAGCAGAGTAACTGAAAAGAGGACAGGACACGGCGTAACTGATTGACTGTAATATAAAATGATGATTGGGAACAACTTTTGGCATGGAAAGAAGGCTCTATATATACTAATTTCACTCATAGTAGAGGACCTTTCTGCCTGTGTGCGTGTCAGCCTCTGTGATGCCAAGGGCTAATACCTTTTAGCTACACAAGGTGATAAGAGTGCAAAATAAGGGTAAAGTGGGATAATTTCACGTAGAAAAGTAGTAAAGAAGAGATAAAAAGAATATAATTCTTTTTATAGAGGGGCCTGCTGGCGCAGGGGTGTTTGTAGGTGCCCTCTAAATCAGAGATCTGCAAAGCAGGGTGGTATCTGATTAAGCAAACAATGGGTTTCTGTGTAACAGAAGGTGGTACCAAAGTGCTTTTCCAATTAAGGAACCAGAATGGGGACAGAAGGATGAAAGAAGTACTCACTATTGCTTCTTTCAAGCCAAAAAGCCACGTAGGGGGGTGAAGTAGAGCTGCTGGGTAGATTGAAGGGTTTCTGCGCAGGAGCTGGACACGTAGGATGGTTGATTTAATGAGAACACCATGGATAAAACAGGCAAAACAGGGCAGAGTAACTGAAATAAGGACAGGACACGGCGTAACTGATTGACTGTAATAATAATTGATGATGGGGAACAACTTTTGGCGTGGAAAGAGGGCTCTATATATACTAATTTCACTCATAGTGGAGGACCTTTCTGCCTGTGTGCGTGTAGTAACTGGTTTTCAGCGCAATGTGGCCAATTTGGGAGATTGGCACTAACAAAGCTCATCCCAATGACACTGCTGGTCATTAATTCTGCGTCACAAGTACTTTCCATGACCTTAATAAATTATTTAGTCATTGTAACTAAGGTACATAGCAACACTGACGTGTGAATGTATCTGAAATGGGCCACAAATGACGCAAATGGGCCACAAATGGCTAAGGCCAATCTTTAAAGGCCACGCTGGCTATGTTAACCTTATGTATTCAAGGTTTTTATTAATGAAACCTTGTAAATAAACCACGTAGAATCTACCTTTACCCTAGTTACACTTGTACATATGTGGTAACTAGGGGATTAGCTATTTCCACGCATTTGGCCAATTTCCAATTGGATTATATAATCCACGCGCGAGGTTGGAGGTTTAAACCTCAATTGGGCCTAGCTCCCAAACTATACACAACACCTCAATTATAAGTCCATAATTGGTCATTTCACATATAGTATGCATATATAACAAGTGCATACGTGGGTAATGTCTGTGTGACATGTGTTTGTGGCCAATTCTTACGGGTAATTGGTTCAAGGTGAAGGAGTAGGAATTTAGGGGTACTTCCAGTGAAAGACCCTACATTAATTTGCATGAGGATTCAGAATATGACACAATACTCTAAGTTATCCTCAAGGTTCAGAAGTTATTTAGTATTTTTGTAAAAAAGTAGTGGTTATTTTAATTTATTACTTATTTTTATGGTGCCAGGACTTTGCTAAGCTCATTGGATAAAACTGAGTTTTTTGTACATTATTAGTCATATAACTGGGTCTTAATATTGTAGTAATAATGTCTCTATTTATGTTACTTTTGTCAGGTTGGCTCTGTCATAGTAGCAAGCTGACATTCCCTCCCTTTAAAATGAGAATTTAGAAAACAAAATTTACTCTATTGTCTGTAGTGAAAAAAAAAAAATTCTCAATTTCTCTTGGAGGCTCTATAATTTCGTAGATGTATGGGACCATCTGGTATGTTATCTTCAGGAATCCATTCATCTTTGTCTGCTGATTGTCCTTTATACCTTACTAAGTAGAGTCTAATATCTTTTCCATTGATCCTTTCTTTCTTATCCTTTAATATCTTATGTACTTTGAAGTTAGAGGTGTCTAGAGGTTCAATTATAGGTACAGTTACAGGTGTTACTACAGGGGTATCCGTGCCTCTACTAGTGTAAGGCTTGATTAAGCTAACTGGAAAAACAGGGTGTTTTCTGGAAAATTCATCTGTTAAAATTACTTACACTGCATTTTTTCCATGTAATTGCTTAATGGTAAAAGGTCCAACAAAGGAAGGTTTAAGTTTCCTGTTCCCTCCCAAGTTATTAAAATTTACAGTGGACAATAAGACTTTGTCTCCAATTTGGAAGGATGGTTCTTTATGACTTTTATCCCATCTTAACTTATTATATTCAGCAGCATCTTGTACACATTTCTTAGCATGTTCATGTGTTACATCAAGCATTCTTTTGAAGTCTAAGGAAGTGGGTTGCACATGTGGTAATCTGTTATTAATATGGTCTTTGAGCATTCTGGGTATCCATCCTCTTTCCAAAAAATGAGGGATTTCTTTGGATGAAGAATGTTTACTACTGTTATAAGCTATTTCTAAAGCAGGGAGTAAGCTAACCCAATCATGAGTATAACCATCACTGTTCTTGAATTCTAAGCCAAAAGAACAGAATCTTCTGAGCATATATTCCAGAGTTTGGATCATTCTTTCAGCTAATCCATCATTTTGGGGATGGTAAGCAGTAGAAAAAGCTAATTTAGTGCCTAACATATCATGTAAATTTCTCCAAAATTCAGAAGTAAATTTGGGGTCTCTATCACTAATGATTATTTTGGGTATTCCTACATCAGCCATAATTCTGTTCCAAAATAGTAAAGCCACTTCCATAGCTGTATCATCTTTGTGGTTAGGAATAAATCTGGCCCTTTTTGAATATCTGTCTACAACCACTAGTACAGAGTTGAAGGAGTAAGACCCTCCAGGAGGTAAACCTGTAACAAAATCCATGTTTATTATTTCCCATCTTTTGGTAGGTTCTTGGATGGTTTGAAGTAGCCCATATCTCTTACCTGTTTGCTTATTTGATTTCTGGCAAGTTTGACAGGATTTTATATAAGTAGTTACTTCATTAGGCCAATTATTCCACCAAGCTGTGGTTCTAACTCTTTCAATAGTCCTTTCTTCTGAAAAATGTCCAGCACCAATATTGTCATGGCATTCTTTCATAAGGGCATCAATCTGAAGTTGATCACATAAGAATATTACACTGGAATGTCTTTCTTTGAAGTATAATATTCCATCTAATAGAGAGAACTTACCAGAAGAGTAAGGTTTGGATAACCAGGGAGGTAAACTAGCAATCAATTCATGGGAGCTGTTTTCATTGCTAAGTATGTCTATTAATTTGACAAATTCAGGATTAGACTGGTAACTATCTTTGATAATAGTATAGTAGGCTTCATCTAAATCACAAACATGTATTCCTAAAATGGGGAATATGTCTTCATCTTCAGGATCCCAGGCAGGGTTATCTGGAGTGTTTGGCAAAGCCCATCTGCTTAATCCATCAGCATTACTATGCTTTTTACCAGCTTTATGAAAAATAGTCATATGTCCTCTGTATTGCTGGATAGCAATTTGCCATCTTAACATATGCCTATTAGGTGTCTGCATGTTCATAAGGGTTTTAACTGCTGTGCAATCAGTGACTACAACAATTCTACTCCCTTCAAGATAATAATGTAACTTCTCTAGGGACCATACAAGAGCTAAACATTCCATTTGACTGGCTCCATACCTTTTCTCTGTTGGCTTAATTTGTCTTGAAATAAACAGGACTGGTTTTTCTACCATTTTATTTTCAATTAAGAATTCTTGGTGTAAGGCAGAGCCTAAGCCATCTAGACAAGCATCTATGTATAAGATAAAGGGTAAATTATAATCTGGTTGAGCTAGCACAGGAGCAGTAGTAAGGGCTAGCTTCAGTTGTTCATAATCTAGTACTCTAGGGTGAGTTCTTTCATGAATGGTTTCTTTACTACATAACTCATACAATGACTTGGCAAAAATAGCAAATTTCTCAATATGTTTCCTATAATAACCACAAAATCCAACAAAAGATTGTGACAGCTATTTCTATGAGATGTTGGTCCAAAATGGCCCAAATCACTATGAATGTGCTGATAGAACAGTTTAAAGGACTATTACTAGTCCTACCCCAATAGAATAATGGGTTAGTTCTGCACTCCTGTTACGCCAAAAGTTGATATACAACTGATTGGGTAGGAGAACAACTATAAATAGTTGTTATTTTGAAGCTATAAAGCAACAAAAAGGATAATAGTAGGAAAGCACGTGACAGAATGGCTGCAGGCAGAGGTGGTGGTCTTTCAGCTACTATTTTTAAGGAGGATTTAGGCGCAGTAATTGGGGATAATAATGCAAGCTAAAAGCTTCAGCAGGAAAGGATTTAGATAGAGGAACACTACTCTAAAAGTAGGAGGAGAATACTCACTTATACTGAGTTTATAGCTAAGTATGTGGGTGAATAGGCTGAGGAATCCATCTTTGGGCGTCAGAGGCCTTCCTTTTAAGGCCTAGAGGTCCCTTTGGGCGCCCTGAGGAGCCTCTGGGAGTTTAAACAAGCCAGGGAATGAGCACAAACTTCTACGTGAAGATTTGTGGCCAATTCTATGGATGTGAAAATTTATTATCCTGTCCCCAAGACATCATGAGTATATTTATGAACCATTTACTCATGAAGCCAAACTAATAAGGATAATGAATTAAAGAATTTACCCACACTTTCATGGGAAAGGGTAATTCTATTTCTACAATAAGGGAATATCTAATAAGTAGTATATTTCCCATAGAAATAAATTCTCAGCCAAGGAAGAGAAGGTTTGAGTTGTTTCACAACCTTGTTTATGTTCTTTCTCTGCGCCAAAAATATGCTTATACTATGTATTAGCATGTTAAATATTTTACATTTTAATGTTTTGTAGTAGTTTCTCCGTGGTACTTTGAGAATGGCCAAAGTACCATAAGGAGTAATAATTCAGGGGTACTCTCAGTGGGTAACCCTACATAAATTTACATCAAAAATTCATTTCTGCAATAATATTCAAGGATTTATTAATATTACAGAAGATATAAGTGAGTTGAATATAAAAATAGCAGTCCTTTGGATACTTTGAAGTATCTCTAGGGCTGACAGATTGCATTTCAGTGATATTCTGAGGCATAGGTTTGAGCATTACAGCTGCTACTTATTTTGGTCAATAGCTAGGGACAGACCAGAAACAATTTGTCCTAAAGCTTTAAGTTCACCATATCCAAGATTGCACTTTTTAATAGACATTTTTAGACCAGCTTTAATGGAAGTTTCTAACACTATTTTTATCTTTTCTACATGTGTTTCCCAGTCATCTGAATAAATGATTATATCATCAATATATATCATCATCCAACACTGACGGATAAAAGATCCAAAAATAGAGTCCATCATTCTTTGGAAATGAGAAGGTGCATTCTTAATTCCAAAGGGCATCCTAAGGTATTCAAAAACACCAAGATGGCAGATAATTCTCATAAATTGGCGTCTATTAAGTTCAATAGGTATCTGGTGAAAACCTTTAAGAACATCCATACAGGTTATGTACTTAGCTTTGGATAAATTATGCAGAGAATGGTCAATTCTTGGAATGGGATAATCATCAGCTTTAGTGTAATTATTTCAAGCTCTAAAATCTCCAACCATCCTAGACTTATCATTATGCCAGGCAATAATAACTGGGGTAGTAATTTCCACTTGCTCATTATGGCCCACTTTTCTACAAACACGTAAATCTATAAGCTCTTTAATGTGTGTTTCTAAGGCTATTCTAGATTTAGGGATAGAAGGGTAGGCTGCTTTTCTAAGAGCAGGTGGGTAAGGAGGTTCACAAGTTAATTCTAATTGAATATCATGTCCTGTGACATTGCCAATGGGTTCTTCAGTGGTACAGAAATCTTCTTTATTATTGTAGCATACTTTAAGAACATCTAGTATTTGGGCATTGGTTAGTATGTCACTTATAGCAGCTTGGGACATATATTCTTGATTAAAATCTTCTAATTCCTTGGGGTCAGGTTCCTGAGAAACAGGGACAATAGTCTCAGAATGAATGTCGCAAATTTGGTATTTCCTTTTCCAATCTCCTCCAATGGTAAAATATCTATCTTTGGACTGAAAAATGTCAATGCCATACATGCAAAAGGTATCATTACCTAGTATAAGGTAGTCACAAATAGCATCTGAAAGTACTACAAATTCTACACTTAATCTGAGGGATCCCTTAGTGTGAGGGAATATTAATTAAGGGCAAATTTATGACACCAATGGGTTTCATGGTGGAGTTACAACTGCTAAATGTAGCTTTGGGAACAGGTAATAAATGTTTGCGCCATTCAGGGTATATTTGTTGCAAAAATTTAGCACTGGCGCACGAACAAAAAGCTCCTATGTCTAATAGTGTCTTAACTGCTAAGTCTCTGAAAATAACCTTAGTGTAACTGGTTTTTCCTAGAGTGTAACACCTTCCTTCCTCAGGTTTGTTAGTTAATAGCTTAGCATCAGATATATGACCAATATCCATATTGTCTTCCCATTTCTGGGGTAAGTTAGATTCACCGTGGATGGTATTAATGCTGAAGTCATTGCTGTCAGCCTCTGTGATGCCAAGGGCTAGTACCTTTTAGCTACACAAGGTGATAAGAGTGCAAATGATGGGTAGAGTGGGGTATTTTCACGTAGAAAAGTAGTAAAGAAAGAAATAAAAAGAATATAATTCTTTTTTATAGAGGGGCCTGCTGGCGCAGGGGTGTTTGTAGGTGCCCTCTAAATCAGAGATCTGCTAAGCAGGGTGGTATCTGATTAAGCAAACAATGGGTTTCTGCGTAACAGAAGGTGGTACCAAAGTGCTTTTCCAATTAAGGAACCAGAATGGGGACAGAAGGATAAAAGAAATACTCACTATTGCTTCTTTTAAGCCAAAAAGCCACGTAGGGGGGTGAAGTAGAGCTGCTGGGTAGATTGGATGGTTTCTGCGCAGGAGCTGGTCACGTAGGATGGTTGATTTAATAAGAACACCAAGGATAAAACAGGCAAACAGGGCAGAGTAACTGAAATAAGGACAAGACACGGCGTAACTGATTGACTGTAATAATAATTGATGATGATCAACATTTGGCGTGGAAAGAGGGCTCTATATATACTAATTTCACTCATAGTAGAGGACCTTTCTTGCCTGTGTGCGTGTAGTTGCTATATTTAAGCGCAATGTGGCCAATTTGGGAGATTGGCACTAACAAGGCTCATCCCAATGGTACTGCTGATCATTATTTCAGCGTCACAAGTGTTTATAATGACCTTAATAACCTATTTGGTCATTGTAACTAAGGTACATAGCAACACTGACGTGTATTTGTATCTGAAATGGGCCACAAATGACGCAAATGGGCCACAAATGGCTATGGCCAATCATCAAAGGCCACGCTGGCTATGTTACTCTTATGTATTCAAGGTTTTAATTAATGAAACCTTGTAAATAAACCACGTAGAATCTACTAGTACCCTAGTTACACCTGTACACGTGTGGTAACTAGGGGATTAGCTATTTCCACGCATTTGGCCAATTTCCAATTAGATTATATAATCCACGCGCGGGGTTGGAGGATTAAACCCCAATTGGGCCTAACTCCTAAACTATACACAACACCTCAATTATAAGTCCATAATTGGACATTTCACATATGGTATGTATATATAACAAGTACATACGTGTGTAATGTCATCTGTGACACATAAGTGTGGCCAATTCTTACGGGTAATTGGTTCAAGGTGAAGGAGTAGGAATTCAGGGGTACTTCCAGTGAGGGACCCTACATTAATTTGCATGAGGATTCAGAATATGACATAATATTCTAAGTTATCCTCAAGTTTTAGAAGTTATTAGTATTTTTTTGTAAAAAGTAGTTGTTATTTTAATTTATTACTTATTTTTATGGTGCTAGGATTTTGCTAAGTTTATAGAATAAAAATAAGTAAACTAAGTTTTTTTATATATTATTAGTCATACTAATGGGTCTTAATACTGTGGTAATAATGTCTCTTTTTATGTTACTTTTGTCAGGTTGGCTCTGACATAGTAGCAAGCTGACAATTGCCAATATCAGCATTAATTACTAACACTGCATGACCACTAGATTCTGAGTCATCATCATCTTGACCATAATGTGTATTACAGGGTTCTTGTTGTATGATATCAAAGGTACCTTCAGAATCTGAATCAGGGCTTGCCTGCACATTATTGATTTTCACCTAGGTTTGGTACATTCAGTACTTCTGTGGCCAGTTTCTCCACAATTCCAACACGTAGGAATCTTTTCTTTTCTAATAGGTTCAACTGGCTTAGATTCTAACTTTTTGGGAGGATCTGTTCTAGGAGTGTAATCCTTTTTATCAGAAGGATTGTGCTTCTTATTGATCCCAGTCATTTCTACCACTTCTTCCATAACACCTATAAGAGTGGATAAGTCACAATCCATGTCATTGATTCTACATCTGACATTAGGTTCTGGGCTCCCTTTAGTTTGATTAAGTATTAAATCATTTATTTGTTCCTGATCTAATTTAGGATAAATGCATTCAATTCTCTTTTTCTGGTTCAGGCACCATTGATGAGGATTATGTTTGACTGGGTCAAAATAGTCATTCTCAAAGGCTCTGCTCATTTTCTTTTCCCAGAGTCTAGTGCCAAACTGTTGTTTGATCAATTCTTTCCAAGCTGGCCAGGATTGTTGTCCCATGGTAGCTTGTTTACTAATAAACCAGTCAAAAGCTACTCCTTCAAATAATCTGGGTAATCTTGTAAGGATAGCTTCATCAGGAGCTCTGTAGACTGTTAATATATGATCAATATATTTGATGAAGTTAATATGGTCATAATCTCCCTCTCCTGAGAATTTGGTCCATTCTTTAATTGGTGGCAACAATTTATTCAGAAGGGAAGGGTCTATAAAGTTGTTAGTATTGTTACTGTATACTTGGTTACGTGAGGAATGAGCATGACTGCCTTGGCTCCCATTATGGTGGTTATCATGACTAGGGGAATTATTAGGAGGGTAATTGTTATTAAGAGGCATAGGTGGACTGCTATTATATTTGGTATAGTTGGTTTGAATATTATTGTTTTGTTGTTGATTATTATGAGCATAGTTGTTATTATTTCCTCCATTATTTTCAGGTATGGTTTCCATATAAGGGTTGTTATATTTGGGCGTGGAGTTATTAGCAGGAATAGCTCTGGTAGGAATTTCTTTAATTAAGTCTGCTAATTCAAATTTCATGTCTAACAGATGCTTTAATAATAGAGTTCCATTAACATTCTTGTTGTTTTGATCAGATATTAAGGCTACCTGAGCTTGTAGTTCAATCATCATTCTTTTCAAGTCCATTTGTTCCAGTTCTAATTTAACATTTTGGGCGTGTAAAGTGTTAATGACATTTTTATTAATTCTGTTAATTATATGTTCAGTATTAGCATGAAACATGTCTTCTAATCTGTTAATTTTATCCGCCAAATCATCATTAGAATACTTGGAATGTTCATCTTCAAGTTCTTCTAATTTTTTGAGCACATTAGGGATCTTTGGCTCGGAAGTTTTAGCGTGAAAATCAGATTCATTATGCGTAAAGACAGACTTAGGTGAGTTAAGAAATTTAGACAATTGATTTAAAATGAGAGAAGAGATAGACATATAATTCTCTAAAGATTCAGGCAGAGGAGGAGCCTTATTTAAAAATTCTAAAACAGTTTTGTGGCGTGTTTTAGCATTTTTATCTAACAAAAGAATATTATTATGAGCAATTGTAAGAGAATTATCTAGGACAGAAAAACCTAATCTAAGCTGTTGTAAAAGCTGGTTATGGTGCTGCTGATGTTGGCCAATTTCTTCCACTTCTGAGGATTGTTGTAATGTCGGTTGTTCATAGAAAGACTGCTCATATTCTTTCCCTTGTTCTTGTTGGCTGTGTGAAGAAACAATACTCTCTTTTCCTCCCAAGGGTTCCATCCCTTCGTGTACTCCTCCACTTCCTTTTTGGAGATAAACTTCTGCAGTTCTTTCTGACTCTTCTGGGCTAGTCCTAAAAGACTCAGCATCATCTCCTGGGTGGCCTTGGATTTCTGGGCTTCCACAAATTTCTGATGGTTGGCCACGTGTATCTTGACCAATCTGGCTATTTTATCCTCCTTGGACATACCTATCACCTGGATTTCCAGGTCCTCTTTCTCCGTCTGGGGTTTCTGGGTACTGGCCAAGGAGGTGAAAGGGGTTGGTTCCACGTCCACGTCCATGGCTTGAGGATTGGGGTGACTGGGGGTTTTCTTCTTGAATGCCAAGTTCTGGGGAAACTTCTCTGGCTCTAGGTTGCCTAGTGGCCGGGGGTAAGGGGCCATGGAGATCAGGCTTGTGAGACCTGGTAGACTTCCTGACAGGACTATTTTCACGGGACATATTAGTAAAAAGGGCCACAAAATATTAAATGGGCGTAATTAATAAACTTACTGGTTGGTGGAGCCGTAAGTGGAGTAATAGAATTGGCCACAGAGGTAGCTGGGGCCGTGGTAGAAGAGTTGGAAGAGCTGGGAGTAGTAGTGGAAGACACTAGAGGATATTCAGGCGTCAGAATAAGTATTTTTGGTGGTTTTAATAATTTTTATTAAGGATAAAAAAGAATTAAACTGACTATTGTAAAACTGCTGTTTATATCCCAAAGTTCTTTGAAGATCTGCACGCCTCTTGTTCTCTTGATTTCTTCTGTTGATGGCGTTGAGTTTGATGAGAAGTTCAGTGTCCTTTTAAGCACGTTGGTGAGAGTGAAAAAGAGCTAGTTGAAACTGTTCTGTAGGCGTAAGTTTTTCCCAATCAGAAGGTTGATAGTTAGCTATTTCTTCTTCTTTGCGCAATCTGAGGACTTTGAGATAATGTTTGATTAATTCAAAGTGGGCAATTTGGTCAAAAGGAGGATGAATAAATTCAGGAGTGGAAATCAGAGCTTTAGTGTATTGGTTCACTAAAATAATGCGTAAAAAATAAAGCAGAAGGATATTTTTTAGTGGATTTATTTTATAAATGATTTTTAGTTGGTTTGGTAATTTTTTGCGTGAGTGAAAAGCAAAAGTAGAAAGAAGAAGTACCAGGAGTCAATTACCACGAGTGAATATTGGTAATTTCCCGGCCAGACCCCCAATTGTCAGCCTCTGTGATGCCAAGGGCTAATACCTTTTAGCTACACAAGGTGATAAGAGTGCAAAATAAGGGTAAAGTGGGGTAATTTTGTTGAAGGTATAATCCCTGTAGAAGGGAATATTACCATCTCAGCATTAAGTGCTGAGATGTGTACTAATGTTGCAGCATCTGCAACAACTGCTGAGAATTATTCCACAGCAGTTGCTGAGCTATCAGCTGAGGAAAATGCTGCTAACTTTGCAGCAGATTACTTTGTGAGAAAAAGAAATGCAAAAGAAGAATTATGCATTCATTACAAGAAAAGAAAAGTTTAATTTACTTTTCTTATCTTTGCAAAAGCAGAAATGGCCACAAGACTTTTCTTGTGGAAAGTCTGCAGCACTGCTTTGCTCAACCCTTTCTTCTCTATAAATACTTGGCCATTCATGGCCCATCATTTGTATTCCATTCACTCATCTCATCTTATCTTATCACCATCAACCATCCACCAACATCACCACATCTACCAATCACCCAAACCTTCCATCTTATAATACCACCTTCTGTTATATATAAATACATTTATTCTTAGCTTTATTTTTATTTAAAACACCCCAGTTAATCCACCTAAAACAATAAATTTCACGTAGAAAAGTAGTAAAGAAGAGATAAAAAGAATATAATTCTTTTTATAGAGGGGCCTGCTGGCGCAGGGGTGTTTGTAGGTGCCCTCTAAATCAGAGATCTGCATAGCAGGGTGGTATCTGATTAAGCAAACAATGGGTTTCTGCGTAACAGAAGGTGGTACCAAAGTGTTTTTCCAATTAAGGAACCAGAATGGGGACAGAAGGATGAAAGAAGTACTCACTATTGCTTCTTTCAAGCCAAAAAGCCACGTAGGGGGGTGAAGTAGAGATGCTGGGTAGATTGAAGGGTTTCTGCGCAGGAGCTGGACACATAGGATGGTTGATTTAATGAGAACACCACGGATAAAACAGGCAAAACAGGGCAGAGTAACTGAAATAAGGACAGGACACGGCGTAACTGATTGACTGTAATAATAATTGATGATGGGGAACAACTTTTGGCGTGGAAAGAGGGCTCTATATATACTAATTTCACTCATAGTGGAGGACCTTTCTGCCTGTGTGCGTGTAGTAACTGGTTTTCAGCGCAATGTGGCCAATTTGGGAGATTGGCACTAACAAGGCTCATCCCAATGACACTGCTGGTCATTAATTCTGCGTCACAAGTACTTTCCATGACCTTAATAAATTATTTAGTCATTGTAACTAAGGTACAGTGCCCGGAAGTAAGTTTTCGTGACATTTTCACTTTTGGGCCCGCGCGGGTATTTCGGGTTTACTCAGCCCTGCCGTATTCCCTGTAACTCATCACAACTCAACCTCTTCCTCAATCACGGCTTGGCAATTGAGCTGTCTTCCTTACATTATTAGCTCAGGTAAGGTTTTTTTTCTTTCTTTCTTCATATTATATTCCCTTCACTCTAGATTGATCTCACTGACAATGTGATTTTTGTGGGTTTTGATGCTCTAGGATGGCTCGCAACAAGGGCAAACAACACCTGACAACAGAGAAGAGAGCCGAGGTTGTTGGAATGGCGGCTGCTGGATCTCCGGTATCAGCGGTCGCACGACTCTCTCACCTTCCACGATTGACTGTTGATTCAATCTTGAAGAAGAAGCGCGACACCGGTACCGTCAAAACAAAGAAACGATCCGGCCGACCGCGCAAGACAACCAACCGTGACTTGCGACAGATCAAGGCGGCCCTCGAAAACAATTGCAAAGCCAACCTTAGTCAACATCCTTGCCTCAATGCCTGAGCGAATGAAGGCCGTCATCAAAGCTCGCGGAGGCCCCACCTGATGGTGAAAATGTCAGTTTTTTTTTTTTCTTTTTTGCTTTTTTTTCTCACAATCATTCTTCCTCACTCCTCAGCTACACCCTGCTTATTTTTGCATATTTTTTTTCTCAAATTCCTAGGATTTTTTTCCCTGCCAATGATCAAAAAAAAAAATTAAAAAAATTCTGTTTCTCTTTTTTCAATTCTGTTACGGCAATCCTTTGCACAAGCCCAGTTTCTACGCCATGCCAAAAAATTGTATCCGTAGCTTTTCTCTTTTTCAAGTTATATTTTTTTTTGTATTAATGAAAATTTATTTCCGGGCACTGTACATAGCAACACTGACGTGTGAATGTATCTGAAATGGGCCACAAATGACGCAAATGGGCCACAAATGGCTAAGGCCAATCTTTAAAGGCCACGCTGGCTATGTTAACCTTATGTATTCAAGGTTTTTATTAATGAAACCTTGTAAATAAACCACGTAGAATCTACTTTTACCCTAGTTACACTTGTACATATGTGGTAACTAGGGGATTAGCTATTTCCAAGCATTTGGCCAATTTCCAATTGGATTATATAATCCACGCGCGAGGTTGGAGGTTTAAACCCCAATTGGGCCTAGCTCCCAAACTATACACAACACCTCAATTATAAGTCCATAATTGGTCATTTCACATATAGTATGCATATATAACAAGTGCATACGTGGGTAATGTCTGTGTGACATATGTTTGTGGCCAATTCTTACGGGTAATTGGTTCAAGGTGAAGGAGTAGGAATTTAGGGGTACTTCCAGTGAGGGACCCTACATTAATTTGCATGAGGATTCAGAATATGACATAATATTCTAAGTTATCCTCAAGGTTTAGAATTTATTTAGTATTTTTGTAAAAAGTAGTGGTTATTTTAATTTATTACTTATTTTTATGGTGCCAGGACTTTGCTAAGCTCATTGGATAAAACTGAGTTTTTTGTACATTATTAGTCATATAACTGGGTCTTAATATTGTAGTAATAATGTCTCTATTTATGTTACTTTTGTCAGGTTGGCTTTGTCATAGTAGCAAGCTGACAGTGCGTGTGGTTACTGGATTTCAGCGCAATGTGGCCAATTTGGGAGATTGGCACTAACAAGGCTCATCCCAATGGCAATGCTGGTCATTATTCCAGCGTCATAAGTGCTCTTAATGACCTTTATAATCTATTTGGTCATTGTAACTAAGGTACATAGCAACACTGACGTGTAATTGTATCTGAAATGGGCCACAGACGCTGAAATGGGCCACAAATGGCTATGGATAATCTTTAAAGGCCACGCTGGCTATGTTACTCTTATGTATTCAAGGTTTTTATTAATGAAACCTTGTAAATAAACCACGTAGAATCTACCTGTACCCTAGTTACGCCTGTACACATGTGGTAACTAGGGGATTAGCTATTTCCATGCATTTGGCCAATTTCCAATTGGATAATATAATCCAAGCGCGGTGTTGGAGGTTTAAACCCCAATTGGGCCTAACTCTCAAACTATACACAACACCTCAATCATAAATTCATAATTGGTCCTTTCACATACAGTATGCATACATAGCAAGTACGTTTGTGTGTAATGTGCATCTGTGACACGTGGATGTGGTCAGTTCTTACGGGTACTTGGTTCAAGGTGAAGGAGTAGGAATTTAGGGGTACTTCCAGTGAGGGACCCTACATTAATTTGCATGAGGATTCAGAATATGACATAATATTATCAGTTATCCTCAAGGTTTAGAATTGTTTTAGTATTTTTTGTGAAAAGTATTTGTTATTTTAATTAATTACTTATTTTTATGGTGCCAGGACTTTGCTAAGTCTTTTGGATAAAAATAAGCAAACTAAGTTTTTACGCATTATTAATCATATTAATGGGTCTTGGTAATAATGTCTCTTTTTATTTGTTTGTATGTTACTTTTATCAGGTTGGCTCTGACATAGTAGCAAGCTGACAAGCAGATGGAGAGTGAGACGGACGGCTATCATTGGCTGCACCAGCAGCATATAAATAATGGGGGGGACGGCTAGCATTGGCTTCTTTGATGAAAAGTAAATATTTGGATGGATAAGTGTCAGCCATGATACTGGTTGCGCGTGTTGCATGGTCCTAGTCAAAGATGAGTGCGTGGGTTGGGTTAGTGATAAGCTGGACCCTGTTGAGGAGCAGTGCAAAGACAATGGCCTGGTTCCGCAGCTGCAAGCAGGTCAGCTTGAGCATGACGGCTGGCAAGATCAGTTTCTCTGAGGGGATTGGAGTTTCTCTGTTGTAGTAACAGTGTCAGTGTTTTGAAGGCTACTATTGTGGGAATGAGTTGTACTGAAAATGAGAAAAAGAATGAAATGCTGTACATACATGATGGGGTGCCAAGATGGGTGACTTGAGTAAGTCCATATTGGGAAAAACAA
Organism: Puccinia coronata f. sp. avenae; assembly: GCA_002873125.1. Lineage (NCBI taxonomy): Eukaryota > Fungi > Basidiomycota > Pucciniomycetes > Pucciniales > Pucciniaceae > Puccinia > Puccinia coronata. The sequence goes on along the minus strand of PGCI01000140.1, from coordinate 173,159 downwards.
GGGAAAACGGTACTTGATCTGTGAAACAAGTCCTAGCCTGTTCTAGTCTTGATTGCAAAGGAAGGTGGCGGAATAGGAGCAAGACTGGGAAATAAGTGACATGTTTTACTGTGTTGAGTTTTCAAGGATCTCGGACTCGCGCTCAACGGCGCGGCCTGCTTATGCCGCAGCAATGTGGTGAGACTTGCACTGTCAGTTGCTTAGGGCTGGCACTGCAAGACTCAAAACTACAACTGTATTGGTTATCCAAACCTTAGCCTCAACAAGTTTTTTGACCCGCTCACTACCTTTTGCTCAAGGCCAAGACGCTCAAGAATCAAGACCTCCTGTAATGTTATCTCTCCTTGCTAAGTATCCCGACTCAATCTAACCTTTTCCTCACCTCAATCATCCACCTTCAAGACTGAATCTAGACCTCGTCAAGACAGTAGTTCAGGCTCCTTATCACTATATCTTATCGCGTCCTTCAAACGTGCTGTCCATTGTATATCTTCTTTTTCTTTCCTTTCTCTTTAACTCTCTCTTTCTTTTTTTTCTCTCTTTGTTTGATGTGGAAATAACTAATTTTTATCCTCTCTCTGTCTCCTTTTTTTTGTCTTCAGTCTGCTTTCTTCTGCTTGCTCCATCGCTTCTATATTGCTTCCTCGCTCTGCTTCCTCGCTCTCATCTCAAGTCCTCTCCAAATATCACCTTGTCCATCTCATCAGTGGTACAACTCTATTCTCTTTCTCATGATCTTCATTTTGTTTCTTCCTGTTTCTCTTGTCTGACTTTATTTTTTTCCCTTAGTCTGGTTTGGTTTTTAGCAATCTATTCTTTATTTCTTCATACTGGTTTGTAATTTGTAGGGAAAGAAGCTAACAACAAAGGGGGGTGAGAAAAAAAGGATGTGTAAGTACTTAATAAAAGGTTTCAAAATGTGGTCAAGGATGAGGGGAGAAAAAAAGTCATACAGTGGACATGACCAAGCCAAGATCAGTGTGTGCCGTGGCTAGGTATCACTTATTTCTCACCGTGCGGTGAGAAATGAGTGGGAGCCCAAATTGGGAAAACGGTTGGTATGAAAAAGCAATGATAGTGTTGACATGTGTAGGCCTGTGTTGATCACAAGGGGATGTGGTGGAAAAGGCATGAGATAGGGAAATAAGTGGTGTGTTTGTATGGAAAAAGGTTGGCTACAAACAACAGTGGGTCAGCTACGCTACAAGTAGCGTTAGCGCAGCGTAGCGTTAGCTTAATAAGCTAACGCTACAAAAAGCTACTGTTAGCGCCACTTTTGGCCAGCTAACACTACAGGATTCCTGAGAAAAAAATTTAGCTGTAGCGTAGCGTTAGCTTAGATCAGGATAGTAAAGCTAACACTACAAAAGCTATTGGTTAGCTGCCATGTAGCGGTGTTAGCTTTCAAAATCACTACGCTAACAGTTAGCGTAGCATTTGAAATAGCTAGGCTAACAGTTAGCGTAGCTTCTGACATAGCTACGCTAACTGTGAACGTAGCTAGGTCATAGGCCAAGCTAAGAGTTAGCATAGTGATTTTAAAATTTACACTAACTGTTAGTAACTGCTAGTGTAGATTTTGGATAAGTTACAATAGATGTTAGTTTGCTTGTTTCAAATATTCAATTACTGCATTGGACCATATTTGAGCTCCAGGTACTCAAATTATCATGTTGGGTATATCCTAACAGATCCTGATTGTGAAAAACCACACCTTCTTGTTAAATTTGTCCTGCTGCGGAACGTGGTGGATCCTACTGTCCTGAATATCATGATGGAACCGCCTGCCCCAGCAGTGATGTAAATTTTTCATATAGATTGGTGGTGGAAAACCAACCCAACATTTTTTATTTTTTGATAAAATTTATTTATATATCCTGCATGCATGTACAACTATTGCTTTGATTATCTTTTCTATTCCAACTGATTGAACTGACCTCCATCATCCTTATCTTCCAATTATTTTCTTTTCTTTTTGGAGCTGTAAGTTGAGTCAGTTATCTGACAATGCTACAATATGCTAGTGCAATAGTAGCACTACATTGCATTTCAATCTGCCCTTATACACACATGTTGTAATCAGGAAAATGAATCACTCTATATGAGTTGAAACTGAGCTACATGCCAGCTCAGAATAAACTGATTGTTAGCTATAGCTAGTAGGAAGCTACACTACGCTACATTTCAAACTACGCTACGCTACCCTGTTGGCTTAGAATACACTACACTACACTACAGGTTAGCGAGGTATGAGCTACGCTACGTGATAGCTGAAAACCTGTTAGCTGGAAGAAAAGCTACGCTACATGTTAGCTTAGTGTGTTTTTTTTAGCTAACACACCTGTGTCTACTACATTTAGTAGTATAGTGAAGCCGTGGACGTGTGCACGGTAGAGCCTTTAAAGAGGCTTTGCAGTCAGTAAATCCGTTCCGTGAGTTCCGCGGAAGTTCGACCTCCGCGCGCGCTAAGTCCCCCCCAAGTTCGCCTGAACTGAACTTGCAAGTGCTCGATTTATTTGCTCCTCCACGGCCCAACATCCTTTTTTCTGCTTGTAAGCTTTTCAAATCCAGGCACCTGAGGGATGTACATTTCCTCAGGTGCCTTTCCATGAACATTTCTATTGCACCGGCACCCAACCGACTCCGATCTGCCTGCGCAGGGGTAAGGGGTCAGCTGTATTGTCGCCACTTGGCTTCCAATTACACATCACTACTAAAACCCTCAGAAGAAGCTATGCGCTGCTAGGCTGTTGTTAACTTGGTTGGCCAATTGGGTCCAGGTTCAGGGTCACTTGCGTCGTGACCTGTATGTTCATTCAATCACACGTTGCTAGCAGTAAGAAAGCCATGTTGCTCCTAGACCAATCTTTTTTTGGTCGACCAATTGGTGGCTAAGGTCTCATACATCCACTTAGAAAGTCAGTGAATAGGTCTCATAGATGTTTACGTTGCATACTTTCAATTTGTATTGTTCTTTCTCATTTCAAAAGGATATTTATACAAGCAAGGCATGTATGTATAGATCAAGCACAATGTGAGGGTGGATGAGAACAATTATAAATAAAATATCCAGGGAAATGAAGGAATTGCAATTCAGGGAGGGGGGAATGAGATAATAAACAAAATTGAAAAGAGAAAAAGTTAGATGGGAGCCGTAAGAATCCATGATGTGTTGATGGGCCATCTTGTCATTCATTGGCCCTATCACCGTTGGCCTCGTTGCCCTCTGCTGTGCTACGTTCTTCTCGCTGCTCGGAGCCAGTTCCTTGTAATCCACAAGAGGCCGTACCAGTTGCAGTCGGAGAGTCCGTACCAGTCGCAGTCGCAGGATCTTTCTTACTCAAAAGAATCCATTTAAAGTGAAGCGCTTCGAGGACCGCATGGATTTGATCCTTTGAGTAAGCACTCGGGTCGCCATCCAGAAGTGTCTTCCAAAGATTGACCCCAGTCAAGGGCTCCACAGCTTCCGGCTTGATTTTGAGAACTAGACCCCACTTTTCGAATGATTGGTGAGCCTTCGCAGGCCATCCTCGCAACCTTGTTCCACAAAGTGCCTTTGCTTCGTTCAAGCCAGAGGCGCTTTAGCTAGAACCCGCAAAAAGTGACAAAAGAAATGGCTCACACAGCATGATCCTGAGGTGCTCACGCATGATCTTTTTCTTGTCGGGAACCTCTCCTGCTTCCCATGGCTTGGCCTGGGCGGAGTTGGTTGCATGTTTTGGTAGTTTCTTGATCGGTCGGCCCAATGGGTTCAGCTCTCCATCTACTGTCATTCCTGTTACCCAAATGTGGAATTTCTTCCAGCATTCATACTTAGCCTTCAACATGTCCATGTACTCCTCTCCAAGAGGAGTCCCCCCGCTCAAAAAAACTGATCCGAGCAAATCGCTTGAGACTACAATGACAAATCCCTCAACCTGGTGATCTGCCCGCATATGGTTGAACTAAAAAGAACAATTAAATAAGTCAGCACAATCAGTATCATTTCATTCATTCATTGCCAAACAAGACGATTTACATCTTCAGTAACCCAATTGACCCATTTCTTGCACACTTTCAAGGCTTCGGCACCTGATTTGGAAGCTTGTTGAACCTTCACCTTGGAGGCAAGCAGGTCGATTTGGAGATTGCCGGAGTCAGCTGATTGATTGAACTCGGCATCAATGTGACCAGCCTCTTTGCAATCCTCGTCTTTGATATCTTCAGGATCAACAGTTCCTGGAAGTCCCATAGCCTTATGGAGATCGTTCAGAAAGTCGATATCTGTATATTTCAACTGCTTGGATTCATCCAACGCTCGCCATTTTTCCCCCACCTGCTGCATCCTTTCCCCGGGAGGAAATTGCTCTTGAGAATGAAAAGTTCGATGGAATAAAAATGGTATTGTTATGTCAAATCAATCAATCATGGGACAAACAAAAGACAAAGACTGACTGGATGCAAATATTTCACAAGGTTCGCGCCCATACCGACAGTAGTTATTGAACCGGTTGGGTCCTTTCATCTTGTTGAAACCACCGACCCACTTGAACAGAATCTCGGATCGGAGCTCGTAAGTGATTGCCAACTCGTGTATCTTCTTCTGGTATTCTAATGTGAAGTGTTTGAGCTCATCTTTAATCCTGTTAGTGAGTCGTCTCCCTTTCCCAGTGGCAAAAGATACCTGTCGAACAACATCCGCAGAACCCTGAGAGATACGATTATTGAGATCGATGCGCGCCTCGGCCTGCTGTCCTGATGGTGTTTGAGATGATTGGGTTGTTGGATTTGATTGGGATGATTGGTCGTTTTGGTTTGGTTGAGAGGACTGAGCAACTGTTGCAGTCTGGCCTTCATCTAGTTGTTCTGCAAATGTGACTTTGCGTCGTCCACCTCGCGAGCTGTTGTTCTTTGAAGCTCTACCTCTCCCTGAACCTCCACCGCGGCCACGTCCACGTCCACGACCACGACCATGAGCTCCGGCAGGGCTAGAGATTGGAATCTGAGGGTCAGTACCGTGTTCATTATGGGCCCCGTTCAGTGATTGATCTTGATTGGTGTGGGTTCCAGTCGCAAATTGTGCTTGAGGGAATCCACTATGATTTATCGAGATGGAATCAAAATTAGATTGACGTTGAGTTTGGAGCGCAAGGGTTTACTCAACGGAGATAAAGTACTGGAACATACGTTGGAACCAAAGCAACTAAAGGATCAAAATTGTGTTGAGTGGATGCTCCAAAGCCAAATTGATGATCATTGGAAGTGTGATTGGAGTTTGTCAGCGAGATTCTTCCGTTTTCATCCAGGTGGTAGTTTTCGAGGTTGGGCGCAATGTTCAGGTTGTTCATCTTGAAGACGTTTGATTTCAAAAGCAAAATAAATGTTCTATCAATGTTGAGATTGATTGGAAGGAGACTAGAAAGCAGAACTGGTTCAAGCTGGTTCAAGTGACAGAGGCATGTACCACGCGACAGAGTCACGTACCAAGTGAAATCTAGAAGAAGTTTCACTTATTCATGAGATGACCAGGCCACATTAATCAAAAATCTTGATTAGTCAGTTTCAATTGAATTGAAAAGCTTGATTAACCTCATGATGTGAAACAAAAAAAGTAAATAACATTAGCAATCAAATTCTTTGTGCCACCCAACTTGCATTTGAATGTACCCCCCATTTCTCTCGTGGAGGCAAAGAAAGCAATTGGAATAGCCTTACGGCGTCAATCACGGGTGACCTGAATCTCATGGTGCTTCTGATGCCATCATGCTATCAGGATGGTAGGTACAGCTCCCCTTAGCCAATCCTGGTCGCCGAGGGACTGTACCTACCCACCTGGCTAGTGTCCGTAGACGCGTCTACGGACACTGGCCTCTGGCGAATAGGTACAGTCCTTCCGCAACCAGGGTTGGCTAAGAGGACTGTACACACCATTGGGCTGATGCCATTGGGTTTTTCAAGTACAGAGACCAGCCCGGTGATGCGTACAGCCCCCTTAGCTGTTCCTGGTTGCTGGGGGACTGTACCTACCCGCCAGAGGCCAGTGCCCGTAGACACATCTACGGAAACTAGCCAGGTGGGTAGGTACAGTCCCCCAGCGATCAGGAACAGCTAAGGGGGCTGTACTCACCATCGGGCTGATGCGACTGGATTTTTCAAGTACACAGACCAGACCAACGGTGCGTACAGCCCCCTTGGCCATTCCTGGTCGCTGGGGGGCTGTATTCACCAACCAGAGGCCAGTGTCCGTAGACGCGTCTACGGACACTGGCCTCTGATGGGTAGGTACAGTCCCCCAGCGACCAGGAACAGCTCAGGGGGCTGTACCCACCATCGGGATGATATGTCCAGATGTTATAAGCAAAGACACAGGCCCAATGGTGGGTACAGCCCCCCTGAGCCATTCCTGATTGCTGGGGAACAAATACACATGCATCAAAGCCAAGTGCTTCATCAATGGTACTTTCAACGTGGGATAAGTTCATTCTGGAGAAAAATTCCAGAAAAAAATCAAAATATCCTCACAAATTCTGGTTTGAAAGGTTGTAGTGGTGAGGGCTGAGGAGTAGTGGAGACAGGTAGGAATGTATAATTCAAGAAATATACATATACCAAATCCATGTGCTTCATCAATGATATCACCAATGTCAAGGAATTTAATTCTGAAAGAAAATTCAAGGAAACTTGAATGGTGCCCAAGGAATGGCTGTTTAATGTGTTGTAGTGTTAAGGGTTGAGTGGTAGTGAAAGACAAGTAGGAGTGTGTAATTACACAACTACACATACACCAAAGCCAAGCTCTTCATCATTAATTCTTTCAGGGTCAAGGAATATGATTCTAAAGGAAGATTCTAGTAAACTTGAATGGTTTTCAAGAAATGGTGGTTTGAAGTTTTGCAGAGGTAAGGGTTGAGAAGTAGTGAAATACATGTAGGCGTGTTTATTTGAATTAATACACATACATCAAAGCCAAGTGCTTCATCAATAATACATTCAATGCCAAGGAATTTGATTCTGAAATCTAATTTGAGTTATGTTGAATGGTTATCAAGGAATGGTTGTTGAAAGGTTTGATGTGAACAAAATTGATTAGTGGTAAAAAGCATGGGGGAGTGTGTAGCTGAAGACATACAGATACAAAATGGCTAATTTCTTCATTATTGTTACTTTCAATGCCAAGGAATTTGATTCTGAAATCAAAATTGAGTTATGTTGAGTGGTTCTGAAGGAATTGTGTCTGAAGTGCCTGTGGTGGTGAGGACTGAATAAAGTGAGAATTTCAAGAAGGAGTGTTTAGATGCAGAGGTACATATCCAAAAGATTCCAGTGTTTCATCAGTAGTACGTTCAGGGTCAAGAAATTAGATTCTGAAAGAATTTTGGAGTTATGTTGAGTGGTTCTCAAAAAATAGTGCTTGAAAGGTTGGAGATGGTGTCAGCTTGCTACTATGTCAGAGCCAACCTGACAAAAGTAACATAAAAAGAGACATTATTACCACAGTATTAAGACCCATTAATATGACTAATAATATATAAAAAAAAACTTTGTTTACTTATTTTTATTCTATAAACTTAGCAAAATCCTAGCACCATAAAAATAAGTAATAAATTAAAATAACAACTACTTTTTACAAAAAAATACTAATAACTTCTAAAACTTGAGGATAACTTAGAATATTATGTCATATTCTGAATCCTCATGCAAATTAATGTAGGGTCCCTCACTGGAAGTACCCCTGAATTCCTACTCCTTCACCTTGAACCAATTACCCGTAAGAATTGGCCACACTTATGTGTCACAGATGACATTACACACGTATGTACTTGTTATATATACATACCATATGTGAAATGTCCAATTGTGGACTTATAATTGAGGTGTTGTGTATAGTTTAGGAGTTAGGCCCAATTGGGGTTTAAACCTCCAACCCCGCGCGTGGATTATATAATCTAATTGGAAATTGGCCAAATGCGTGGAAATAGCTAATCCCCTAGTTACCACACGTGTACAGGTGTAACTAGGGTACTAGTAGATTCTACGTGGTTTATTTACAAGGTTTCATTAATAAAAACCTTGAATACATAAGAGTAACATAGCCAGCGTGGCCTTTGATGATTGGCCATAGCCATTTGTGGCCCATTTGCGTCATTTGTGGCCCATTTCAGATACAAATACACGTCAGTGTTGCTATGTACCTTAGTTACAATGACCAAATAGGTTATTAAGGTCATTATAAACACTTGTGACGCTGAAATAATGATCAGCAGTGCCATTGGGATGAGCCTTGTTAGTGCCAATCTCCCAAATTGGCCACATTGCGCTGAAATATAGCAACTACACGCACACAGGCAAGAAAGGTCCTCCACTATGAGTGAAATTAGTATATATAGAGCCCTCTTTCCACGCCAAAAGTTGTTCATCATCATCAATTATTATTACAGTCAATCAGTTACGCCGTGTCTTGTCCTTATTTCAGTTACTCTGCCCTGTTTGCCTGTTTTATCCTTGGTGTTCTTATTAAATCAACCATCCTACGTGACCAGCTCCTGCGCAGAAACCATCCAATCTACCCAGCAGCTCTACTTCACCCCCCTACGTGGCTTTTTGGCTTAAAAGAAGCAATAGTGAGTATTTCTTTTATCCTTCTGTCCCCATTCTGGTTCCTTAATTGGAAAAGCACTTTGGTACCACCTTCTGTTACGCAGAAACCCATTGTTTGCTTAATCAGATACCACCCTGCTTAGCAGATCTCTGATTTAGAGGGCACCTACAAACACCCCTGCGCCAGCAGGCCCCTCTATAAAAAAGAATTATATTCTTTTTATTTCTTTCTTTACTACTTTTCTACGTGAAAATACCCCACTCTACCCATCATTTGCACTCTTATCACCTTGTGTAGCTAAAAGGTACTAGCCCTTGGCATCACAGAGGCTGACAATTGGGGGTCTGGCCGGGAAATTACCAATATCCACTCGTGGTAATTTACTCCTGGTACTTACTCTTCTTACTTTTGCTTTTCACTCACGCAAAAAATTACCAAACCACTAAAAATCATTTATAAAATAAAACCACTAAAAATTATCCTTCTACTTTATTTTTTACGCATTCTTTTAGTGAACCAATACACTAAAACTCTCATTTCCACGCCTGAATTTGTTCATCCACCTTTTGACCAAATTGCCCACTTTGAATTAATCAAACATTATCTTAAAGTCCTCAGATTGCGCAAAGAAGAGGAAATAGCTAACTATCAACCTTCTGATTGGGAAAAACTTACGCCTACAGAACAGTTCCAACTTGCTCTTTTTCACTCTCACCAACGTGCTCAACAGGACACAGAACTTCTCATCAAACTCAACTCCATCAACAGGAGGAATCAAGAGAACAAGAGGCGTGCAGATTTTCAAAGAACTCTAGAATATAAACAAAACTTTTACAATAGTCAGTTTAATTCTTCTTCATCTCTAAATAAAACTATTAAAATTACCAAAAAATACTTATTTTTACGCCTGAATTTTATCTAGTGTCTTCCACTACCTCTCCAAGCACTTCCAACACTTCTACTTCATCTACCACGGCTCCAGCTACCTCTGTGGCCAATTCTATTACCCCACTTACGGCTCCACCAACAAGTAAGTTTATTATTTACCTTAATTAAATTTTTTGTGGCCCTTTTTCACTAATATGTCCCGTGAAAATAGTCCTATCAGGAAGTCTACCAGGGCTCACAAGCCTGATCTCCACGGCCCCTTACCCCCGCCCACTAGACAACCTAGGAGCAGAGAAGTTGCCACGGAACTTGGCCTTCAAGAAGACCACCCCCAGTCTCCCCAATCCTCAAGCCATGGACGTGGACGTGGAACCAACCCCTTCCACCTCCTTGGCCAGTATCCAGAAACCCCAGACGGAGGAAGAGGACTTGGAAATTCAGGTGGTGAGCACGTCCAAGGAGGACAAGATAGCCAAATTGGTCAAAATACACGTGGCCAACCATCAGAAATTCGTGGAAGCCCAGAAATCCAAGGCCACCCAGGAGATGATGCTGAATCTTTTAGGACTAGCCCAGAAGAGTCAGAAAGAGCTACAGAAACTTATCTCCAAAAAAGAAGTGGAGGAATACACGAAGGGATGGAACCCTTGGGAGGAAAAGAGAGTATTGTTTCCCCACACAGCCAACAAGAACAAGGGAAAGAATATGAGCAGTCTTTCTATGAACAACTGTCATTACAACAATCCCCAGAAGTGGAAGAAATTAGCCAACATCAGTAGCGCCATAACCAGCTTCTACAACAGCTTAGATTAAGTTTTTCTGTCATAGATAATTCCCTTACAATTGCGCATAACAACATTCTTTTGTTAGATAAAAATGCTAAAACACGCCACAAAACTGTTTTAGAATTTTTAAACAAAGCTCCTCCTCCACCTGAATCCGTAGAGAATTACATGTCTAGCTCTTCTCTCATTTTAAATCAATTGTCCAAATTTCTTAACTCACCTAAGTCTGTCTTTACGCATAATGAATCTGATTTTTACGCCAAAAATTGTGAGCCAAAGCTTCCTAATGTGCCCAAAAAATTAGAAGAACTTGAAGAAGAACATTCCAAGTATTCTAATGATGATTTGGCGGATAAAATCAACAGATTAGAAGACATGTTCCATGCTAATACTGAGCATATAATTAATAGAATTAATAAAAATACTATTAGCACTTTACACGCCCAAAATGTGAAATTAGAACTTGAACAAATGGATACAAAAAGAATGATGGTTGAATTACAAGCTCAAGTAGCTTTAATATCTGACCAAAACAACAAGAATGTTAATGGAAATTCAGTATTAAAACATCTGTTAGATGTAAAATTTGAATTAACAGATTTAATTAAAGAAATACCTTCCAGAACTGCTCCTGTTAATAACACTACGCCCAAATATAACAATCCTTACATGGAAACAATACTTGAAGATAAGGTAGAGAATAAGGACAACTATCCTCATAACAATCAATCTAATTATAAATACAACAATAGTTCACCAATGCCCCCTAATAACAATTACCCTCCTAATAATTCACCTAATTATAATAACCTTAATAATGGGAGTCAATGGAGTCATGCTCCTTCACGCAACAATGTAAACAACAATGGTAATAACAACTTCATAGATCCCTCTCTTCTGAATAAATTGTTACCACCAATTAAAGAATGGACTAAATTTTCTGGAGAAGGAGATTATGACCATATTAATTTCATCAAATATATTGATCACATACTAACAATATATAGAGCTCCTGATGATGCCATCCTTACTAGGTTGCCTAGGTTATTTGAAGGAGTAGCCTTTGATTGGTTCATTGGTAAACAAGCTACCATGAGGCAACAATCTTGGCCAGCTTGGAAAGAACTGATCAAACAACAATTTGGCACTAGACTATGGGAAAAGAAAATGCGCAGAGCTTTTGAAAATGACTACTTTGATCCTGTCAAGCATAATCCTCATCAATGGTGCTTGAACCAGAAGAAAAGGATTGAATGTATCTACCCTAAATTAAATCAAGAACAAATAAATGATTTAATACTTAACCAAACTAAAGGCAGTCTAGAACATAATGTCAGATGTAGAATCAATGACATGGATTGTGATTTATCAACACTTATAGGTGTTATGGAAGAAGTAGTAGAAATGACAGGAATTAATAAAAAACATATTCCCTCTGAAAAAAAGGATTACACTCCTAGAACAGACCCTTCTAAGAAGTTAGAACCTAAAACTACTGAACCCATTAGAAAAGAAAAGACTCCTACGTGTTGGAATTGTGGAGAAACTGGCCACAGAAGCACTGAATGTACCAAACCTAGGAGGAAAATCAATAACGTGAATGCAAGCCCTGATTCAGATTCTGATAGTACCTTTGATATCATACACCAAGAACCCTCTAGTACACATTATGGTCAAGATGATGATGACTCTGAATCTGATAACCATGCTGTTGTAGTAATAAATGCTAATATTGGCAATGACTTCAGCATTAATGCTATTCATGGTGAATCTAACTTACCCCAGAAATGGGAAGATAATATGGATATTGGCCATATATCTGATGCCAAGCTATTAACTAACAAACCTGAAGAAGGAAGGTGTTACACCCTAGGTAAAACCAGTTATACTAAGGTTATTTTCAAAGACTCAGCTGTTAAGACTCTATTAGATATAGGAGCCTTTTGTTCTTGTACAAGTGCCACATTTTTGCAACAAATATACCCTGATTGGCGCAAAAATTTATTACCTGTTCCAAAGGCTACATTTAGCAGTTGTAACTTTACCATGAAACCTATTGGTGTCATCAATTTACCCTTAATATTCCCCCACACTAAGGGATCCTTCAGATTAAGTGTAGAATTTGTAATACTTTCTGATGCCATTTGTGACTACCTTATACTAGGTGTCAGCTTGCTACTATGTCAGAGCCAACCTGACAAAAGTAACATAAAAAGAGACATTATTACCACAGTATTAAGACCCAGTAATATGACTAATAATATAAAAAAAAAAACTTTGTTTACTTATTTTTATTCTATAAACTTAGCAAAATCCTAGCACCATAAAAATAAGTAATAAATTAAAATAACAACTACTTTTTACAAAAAAAATACTAATAACTTCTAAAACTTGAGGATAACTTAGAATATTATGTCATATTCTGAATCCTCATGCAAATTAATGTAGGGTCCCTCACTGGAAGTACCCCTGAATTCCTACTCCTTCACCTTGAACCAATTACCCGTAAGAATTGGCCACACTTATGTGTCACAGATGACATTACACACGTATGTACTTGTTATATATACATACCATATGTGAAATGTCCAATTATGGACTTATAATTGAGGTGTTGTGTATAGTTTAGGAGTTAGGCCCAATTGGGGTTTAAACCTCCAACCCCGCGCGTGGATTATATAATCTAATTGGAAATTGGTCAAATGCGTGGAAATAGCTAATCCCCTAGTTACCACACGTGTACAGGTGTAACTAGGGTACTAGTAGATTCTACGTGGTTTATTTACAAGGTTTCATTAATAAAAACCTTGAATACATAAGAGTAACATAGCCAGCGTGGCCTTTGATGATTGGCCATAGCCATTTGTGGCCCATTTGCGTCATTTGTGGCCCATTTCAGATACAAATACACGTCAGTGTTGCTATGTACCTTAGTTACAATGACCAAATAGGTTATTAAGGTCATTATAAACACTTGTGACGCTGAAATAATGATCAGCAGTGCCATTGGGATGAGCCTTGTTAGTGCCAATCTCCCAAATTGGCCACATTGCGCTGAAATATAGCAACTACACGCACACAGGCAAGAAAGGTCCTCTACTATGAGTGAAAATAGTATATATAGAGCCCTCTTTCCACGCCAAATGTGGGGCATCATCATCAATTATTATTACAGTCAATCAGTTACGCCGTGTCCTGTCCTTATTTCAGTTACTCTGCCCTGTTTTGCCTGTTTTATCTGTGGTGTTCTCTTTAAATCAACCAACCTACGTGACCAGCTCCTGCGCAGAAACCTACCAATCTACCCAGCAGCTCTACTTCACCCCCCTACGTGGCTTTTTGGCTTGAAAGAAGCAATAGTGAGTACTTCTTTCATCCTTCTGTCCCCATTCTGGTTCCTTAATTGGAAAAGCACTTTGGTACCACCTTCTGTTACGCAGAAACCCATTGTTTGCTTAATCAGATACCACCCTGCTTAGCAGATCTCTGATTTAGAGGGCACCTACAAACACCCCTGCGCCAGCAGGCCCCTCTATAAAAAAGAATTATATTCTTTTTATTTCTTTCTTTACTACTTTTCTACGTGAAAATACCCCACTCTACCCATCATTTGCACTCTTATCACCTTGTGTAGCTAAAAGGTACTAGCCCTTGGCATCACAGAGGCTGACAGATGGGGTCAACTGAGTCATGCAAGGGATTTTTTTTTAAATTTCAACATGAATTTGTATGGACTCCTCCCAATTCACGAGTACAAATCAGTCTCCAAACACCATTCCTTAGGAACCACTCAACATAACTCCAAAATTCTTTCAGAATCTAACTCCTTGACCCTAAAAGTACTACTGATGAAACACTTGGATCTTTTGAATATGTACCTCTGCATCTAAACACTCCTTCTTGAATTTCTCACTTTATTCAGTCCTCACCACCACTGACACTTCAGACACAATTCCTTCAGAACCACTCAACATAACTCAATTTTGATTTCAGAATCAAATTCCTTGGCATTGAAAGTAACAATGATGAAGAAATTAGCCATGTTGTATCTGTATGTCTTCAGCTACACACTCCCCTATGCTTTTTACCACTAATCAATTTTGCCCACATCAAACCTTTCAACAACCATTCCTTGATAACCATTCAACATAACTCAAATTAGATTTCAGAATCAAATTCCTTGGCATTGAATGTATTATTGCTGACGCACTTGGCTTTGATGTATGTGTATTAATTCAAATAAACACTCCTACATGTATTTCACTACTTCTCAACCCTTACCTCTGCAAATCTTCAAACCACCATTTCTTGAAAACCATTCAAGTTTACTAGAATCTTCCTTTAGAATCATATTCCTTGACCCTGAAAGAATTAATGATGAAGAGCTTGGCTTTGGTGTATGTGTAGTTGTGTAATTACACACTCCTACTTGTCTTTCACTACCACTCAACCCTTAACACTACAACACATTAAACAGCCATTCCTTGGGCACCATCCAAGTTTTCTTAAATTTTCTTTCAGAATTAAATTCCTTGAACCTTTTTTTAATTTCCCTGAAACATGGAATTGAATTTAACATGTTTGATGAGTGTGATTAGAGGTGTGCTGTTTTATTTGCTTGAGATAATTTTCTCAGCATATAATTGTGTATGGCATTCAGTTTTTCAGCTCTTTACCATCAAGATCCCCTTTCCCTTTTGCTAATAAACATCTTCCAGCCAACCCCAGCACTTCTATCCACTCCACACAAAATGTCAGGCATCTTCCGGGAGCAAAGAACTAACTATCGGCGTTGTATTGCACCCATTGAAGATTGTCTCCGGGCACTTGAACGCTTAGAACAGTTATCAAGTGGAGCAGAGGGTCTTTGGCGGATTAATCCGGGAATCATTACGGCTCATCCTCACCTCGAACAAGATGTTGCAATGCTTCAAGAAGATTCAGACCACCTTGTCAACTCCGAGAACTCCCTGCAAGCGGAAGACTTCAGTACTAACAGTGACTTTTGCCAAACAGATTTCCACCGTTCCGACACTCAAGAAGGTTTATCTTTGTTAGATCACGCCCATAACTACCACACCTTCATCAACCAACAAAACCGGGAAAGAAAACTGAAGCAGAATTGGGACGAAGTGATGCCATCCCTTCTCGGCGCTTATCTGTTACTCAAGTCGGAGACCCACAATTGGACAACAGCTGATTGGAAAAAAGATATGACCAATCTGTTTTGTCAATGCAAACAAACAGATTGTCATTCTCGGACGGTGGACTTGGTAGATCTGAATAGTATGTTTCATTTTGTGATTGATTGTCAGGCTCAAACATGTTATCTCTGACACTCATCCATTCTGCTTGTTTGTAGCTCAAACGAGAAAAAAAATACTCTTCTGCAATTGTACCCCCGACATCGTTCGCTTACTAGGACACGGGTACTTGGGATGTTCGCCGGTCAGACCCCAGACGGCCTTTTCAATTAATCTTTTGGCGTTTCATAATCACCTTTGGCAATGGTGTACCATCGGAAACCTTTCGTACATGAATGCGATGCAAGCCTGGTTGGAGGAGCGCTCAAATCCTCTGCTTACCAAGGAAGGCAAGGAAAGTTTTTTCTCCTGAACTCGTTTTATGTTTCAAAACACTGATTCTCAACTGATCATTTGAATATTAGAAGCGAGACCTTTGCCGAGTCTTTTCAAACACTGTGGATATCTATCGAACCCTTGTGAATTGATCTACCGACATATTCAACGATTCCATGAACCTAACAAAACAACAAAAATTGGCAAGATATTCATGCCCTGCATGTTTTGGAACAACATCATCTTCTCCATCACAGCCACTGGTAATCTGCCTCGATGGCAACTTTCAACACCGGCATCACTTTGCTGCCAGCAAGAACTACTTAGAACTCATCACTCCCAGCAAATTCATCCACCCCGATGCCATATCTCAAATCAACAAAAAGATACACGACCAGGAGGACTTACTTGGCGTCCGAAGCACAGTAAGTGCTAATCAACAATGTTGTTAGCAGCTTGTTTGGCTAACTCATGCCTCTTTCAAGTCCGATCAATGTGCAGATTTGCACAAGGCAGCTGACGACAAGCGTAATCAATCAACTTGGAAAGCTTGCGACGACACTGGATTAATGGGGTGCTGTTGCCGCCACGATGCAGCTATTTATATGGCAAAAATCACCGGTGGAGGCAAAAAGAGGAAGTATCCATTGGAAATCATGGACCAGATTCTGAGGGATGTAGATCCTGAACGGGAGGTGAGAGTGCTTTACAATATCGGCTGTACGTTGAAAAAAATTTTGTCATTGGTATGTATGCCTCATCTTTCTTGTTTTCATTAATGCTCCTTCATATCAAGATATCTTCACTGACATCACTCTCCTTTTCCACAGCGCCAACTTTTTCCTGAGGCATCAGACCGACTTCATTTCGGAACGTCTGTCTTTCACTCATATGTGCACAACTGGAAGTGCCAGTTGGAGTTTAGCCCACGTCTCAATGATGGGTGGGGACTTTTGGATGGCAAAGGGTTGGAACGACTTTGGTCGTACTTATCAACGCTTGTCAGCCCTTTGCGATATTCCACTAGGAGCCATAGGCTTGGTGCACTGCAGCACAAGGTTGAATTCCACAACAAGAAGGGGATTGTTTCGCTCAGTAAGTAGTTTTTTTCTCACAAAATTATTCAGTATATGAAAACTAGAATTCTATTTTCATTTGGCTTAGTTCACTGGATCAAGCACAAACAAAAAATGGCGTTCAATCGCAGTGAAAAGGCAAAAGTCGAACTTGACCAATTATGTGAAACACGCAACCCTTTCTCTATTGATCAACTTAACTACACACGCGGCTTCTTCGAAGCACAGTGGCAAGATCAACGAGATTTCCAGCAGACCCACACGAATTCAGAAACAGAGGAACGTGAGCGCCTGGCTGAATATTTGGACCGCCAGGCAACTCTTGAGACTCTCAGGTGATGTTGACTGATTGGTCATTAAATGGCCACACTCTTGTATTGCTGACATCTTGAACTGACATATCAATCAACTATACTAGGCAGCAACTCAGGGAAGCCAATGAACGAAATCCAGCCTTGTTTGAATCTTTGATTGAGACAATTTTTGAGATTGCTGATAACCAGGAGCAGCAGAGGTCGGTGGAGATCAACTTCACCTCATATCCTGTTCATTTGCTGGGATCTAACCGTAAGTGGCTTTCCATTCAATGTGTTGTTTGTTCCAGATTATCTTTTTTTAACTTGTTGTGGTTTTTTATGTGCAATTTCAGAGGAGGAACGGAATGCGCAATTGCTAATATGGCATGCAAAATCAAAGCTTTATTCCCATGCAGTGCATTTATCTGCTGAGCAACAACCGTTATACCGTGGAACCCACATTGGCACAACCCTCAGTACAAAAATTCTTGCTGCTATTGAACGTCGAAAAAAACCCATTCAGGCGGCAATAAAGAAGTTTAATGGGTATCGGACCAGCTATCTCACCAAATTTGCACCTGATGAAATCGATCTCCCTGAAAACCGGCCCCTCACCTATCATACATTCGCTAACATATCTTTGGACAGCGCGTTTTGGCAAGACGTCTACTTGTTCCATTCACAAGCACCATGGGCAAAAAATGCTGACGTCCGAGCCGGGATCCAAGCATTTTTAATCATGGACAGGAGCAAAGAGGAGCAGACAATGATTAAAAACAAACTGAACTCCACAACCTCATGGGCTGTGGAGCTCCACAGTTCCATCATAGCAAGAATAGACGATCTAAGTTGAGTATTGCTTTACTTGTTTCAAAAAATTGCCATATTAATATGCTAATTGTTTGATTCTAGAGGCGCGCGTGGCTGAAGGCCTTCAGAACAAAGATGCTCTCAGTCTCAGATCAGTTACGTCCATTCATCTGGGAGAATGTGAAGAGGTGATGAAGGTGGCAATAGTGTTATCAGTACTGCAAGATCAACTTGCAAAGCACGAGGCCTTGGTGCGATCTTGGGCGGGTGACGTGGTTGACCTATGGAACACACTTTACGGATCACTTCCAGAATCTCACCCGTGGTTCCAGCTTGTGAACGATCTACCATTGCCACCTATTGTAGGCGACCCCGACCCTGAGGATACGTCCAACTCCAGTATTAATGAGGAAGATGAGCCTGAGAACGGTGTTCATAGCAATGAAGATGAAGTCAATTCTGCACTCATGGAAAGCATGTTGAATGTTGCTATCAATGACGAGGGAAATCCAAATTGCCAGGTGGGAAATGGCGAAAATGATTTGGATGTGTAGATTGATTCAAAAAGCACATGTTCCGATCCTTGTTCTTGGCTATCTTTTTTTGCTTGATGTATTTTCTTTTTGTTATTATTATGTTGTTTACCTTTACCACCGACTGGTTGTAGTGTTTGTCCATTTATGTTGATCTCACTGAAGACCGGCCTTATGATTCAGCCTCACTTATCGGGTTGTGTTAACAATCTTTGATTTCACATGTTTGCTAAAAATACATAAACAACTGTTGCTGAATGTACATGCTCCACTGAAGTATGTTGTTCAAACCTTTTCAAATGTTGATTTCTGATAAGAAAGAAATGGAGAGGTCACAATCACTACAAACATTTGTAATTTTACCCAAAGAAAAAACAACTGTTTGGGTTAGGCAAAATGTTAAATTTTTTCAACAAAATGGCTCAGTAATGAAAATTGAGCAAAACTGAGCATGCTCAGCAAAATCCCCTAAATTTGCCAGAATGAATAAAATTGATTTCTGCTCAGTTTGTAAAAAAAAAAAATTGCTGAGCATGCTCAGTATAGCTTATTTTTCACTTCTGACCATTTTTTGTAAAATTGGGTATATGTTTTGCCCATCCCAAGTTCACATTTTCCTTCTGGGTAGAATTGCAAATGTTTGTAGTGAATGCAGGTGACCGTTATGGTGCAATAGAAAAGTGCTTGTAAGGGTGACATAAGGGTGACCCTTACAAGCAGAAACAAGTATTGTTGGGCATGGAGGAGCAAAAAAATCAAGTGCATGGAAGTTCGGTTGAGGCAAACTTGGGGGGGACTTAGCGCGCGCGGAGGTCAAACTTCCGCGGAACTCACGGAACAAATTTACTGGCTGCAAAGCCTCTCTAAAGGCTCTACCGTGCACACGTCCACGGCTTCACTATACTACTAATTGTAGTGGACACAGGTAAGCTAACACTACGGAATTTCTGAAGGAAAAAATAATAGCTACACTAACAGTAGCGTAGCTCACCAAATCTTAAGCTACAGCTAACCGTAGCTGTAGCGTAAAAAAATATCAGCTACGCTAACGGTTAGCAGCACTGTAGCGTAGTGTAGCGTAGCGACCCACTGTTGCTACAAAGGGGGTGTACTGGAAAGAAGTGGTGAAACAGATAAGATGACTTACGAGTGAGGCAACACAATGTGGAACCCGTAAAATGGTCAACAGAATAGGTTGTCCTTTTTCTTTGGAGGTTAGTGAGGTACACTTTTAAGGCTACAAAAGGTTTGCATTGGTTGCAACACTTCCGCATCATCATCCAGGGAGACCTACCTTGATATACACAGATTCAGCAGTTTATTGGCAGCAAAGGTGTGGAGAAGTGTTTATTGGCAGCAGAGGCGCGGAGAAGCTGGTGGTTGCATTGCTTTTGGTGAATTTGATTCCACTCAGGAAGAATGAGGGCAATCCACGTTTCTAACCCCAACAGTAGCAAAGGTCTTAAAAAAGCATACAACCGTGATCAGTTGTTTGAGCAATCATGGGAAGCTGGTGAGGGATACAAAGGGAGATTGCCAACCTTCCCATGTGTTGAGAACACAGTGCAGATCAAGGCCAATGGTTTGTGGGAGGTTCTTTCAGGTATGCACGTGGCCATTTTTGCGCAACAAGCCCAAGCTGCATGGGTTGTACCACTCAGCCAACATGTCATGAAAAGCTGTCAAGAGCATTTCAATGGTGCTTTTGAGCACAAATCATTTTGGTTCTTTTCAACAGGTCTACAGTACATGTACCACTGCTTTTCAACAAACCCATGAGAGCGCTGCAGTCTGCAGCAGAAGCAACTGATCTGGCTGGAATGCATCTTAAAGACCCTTGGTCTTTTGATCCCCCCCACCAGGTCTGTTTCCCACTCCCATACATGGACACCGCCATGTCAGGCCATGCCCCTGTTGCCGCGTCCTCAACATCCTCCCCACAGATCCCCCCAGATTCCACCAGCCTTTTATTGCCAGCCTCAGGCGCCTTCCCAGGTCCTCCCGCTCCTTGGCAGACACGGACATGACTTGTAATCCATTGATCTATGTGTCAGCCTTAGAGACAACACTGTTGCCCAAAAGGCCTCAACAGTGCCTTACTCATATTCCATGATATTCTAGCTTCAATTTAACATATTACATGTGCCATAGTTGTGTTGTGTTATTCTGCAGAAATGAGGAATAATGATTTAAGATTAAATCACTTCTAAGTTGTTTCCCCTGTGAATATAATCCATTTTAATCTTCAAGGTTTTGAACATGTTTTTGCACCTTGCATATATTCAATTTGATCTTCTGAGTTCATCCCCACATGACTGAAGGATGAACAACCTCAGATCATCCAACCAGAACCATATTTTTCAGAGCATTACTCCAGAGTCTTCATCATTACTCAACAAACTAAAAGTCCTCCCATTTCCTCACTTCTTAGTGGTCATTTGGGGTCACCTGTTGTTGACTATTCATCATTACTCTCACATATTGCTCTCTAAGTTATTCTTCTGATCAGTTGATCACTGTCCTTCATCTTCATCATCATCTTTCATCAGAGGCACTTCTTCATGGAAGTTATCAGCATATTCCATTGTTTTCTAGTGGGCTTCTAAGTTATCATTCCCACCCAGGTTTTGCCTCAAAAGCCTTGGCTATTTTATTTTAGCCTAAAAAATAGGACTGCTGAAGAGCAGCTTCACCCTCTTGTTGTTTAACAGAGGAGGCGTAGAGCTTACTCTGCTACTCCATCTCCTTTTCTTGGATTGAGCCCATTTCCTCCCCTCTTTGGGTCAGAGAAGCAAGCTTTAACCTTGATTATCATTCTTGATTATTCTCATCAGCTTGTAAAGCTTGATTATCATTTTATAAGTCCTCATCTGTCTTGTCTTTGTCATTCATTCCCTTGAAATTCATTGAGTTGTCCCCCAATATCCTTGTGTCCTGTTGCCACTGTAGAGGCCCAGGCTCACAATTGGGGGCCTCATCGGGAATTATTCTGACTCAAAACCTCTCCTCACCGCTGGATTGAGATACTAGACTTTTTCAAAGTTATACTTAACTTCTGCCTCCGCTCTCGGATCAACAAGGCCACCGTCTCACAAAAAAAAAAAGTAAATCCTACAAAAGAAACTAGGTTCTCTCTCTTCTGCTCTGTCTTGCGTATCAGCACAGCAAAGCTGACCCTCTGCGGATACACATTCTTCTCTGCTGCGGCGTGACTCTCCTTTTCCCCTTATTTGGTTGAACTCGCCGTTCCTATTCCCTCAAGTGGAGAACAAGAACTCCTTATTCAATCCCCCATTGTCCAATCTCTCCGAAGACAACGACGCGGAGGATCCCAAACTTGTTTCGAACCAGCCTATTGTGTCACCCCGCACAGGCAACACAATCAATTGGGATTTGTGGACCCCTATAGCTACGAGCACCAAGCACAACCCTGTTGGCCCGGTCAAGGACCCTGTAATTGTTCTGAAACCATATGTTCACCGTCCCCCTCCTACTCGTCGTAGTCGCCGGATTAAGGCTGCAGAGAAATCTTCTTCCTCAGGTATATACATTACCTCCCGCCTCTTCTCTCTAAATAATTAGACAAGTATCACTCCTAACCTACTGCTCCTACGTCTAAAAATGCCCTCCCATCTCAGGAACGGCAAAGACTTATTGCTCAAAGAGCAACAAAGGACTCTCCAAGCTCTCAAGGAGCACCAAAGACGTAGAGACGTACCCATTGTCTACGAACTCAGCAATGCGGCCATCAAACGCTCCAGACGTGTCGATGGATGAGTCGAGCAAAGACCCTACGCTAGACTTCTTGGAGAAGCAGTTCCCTCCCCCCTGACCTATGATAGAGATAGAAGACCTGTTTGGCCTCAACCCAGTTGTCTCCCAAGACAAGGATCTCACTCCTTTGTTGGGAGGATCCCAGGGGACGTCCAGACTGCTTGCACTACAAACATTTGTAATTTCACCTAAAGAAAAAACTACTGTTTGGGTTAAGCAAAATGTTAACTTTTTTCAACAAAATGGCTCAGTAATAAAAATTGAGCAAAACTGAGCATGCTCAGCAAAATCCCCCAAAGTTGCCATAATGAATAAAAATCATTTCTGCTCAGTTTCTAAAAAAAAAAAAAAAATTGCTGAGCATGCTCAGTAAAGCTTATTTTTCACTTATGACCATTTTCTGTAAAATTGGGTATATGTTTTGCCCATCCCAATTTTACATTTTCTTTCTGGGCAGAGTTGCAAATGTTTGTAGTGTTGATTCCACTCTGTTGACCCCAGTCCCCGCCCCGATAGAACAAGAGACTTGGGAGGCGCACTCATCTCTCTCAATGATTGACCCTTCAAACCTGCCCAGGATGAAAATCCCGAGATCCAACATGGACTCAGAGGAGGTGAAAGTAGCGGCTGGGATCCTTGACAGCCAATGGAACCTCTTCATGAAGGCTTGATCCAACAACAACGTCCAGCTAATGAGGGCTGCCCTACTGCAAGCGTACACCAACCAACTGGTCTTGCTGCAGCTAGTCGGCCGCAATAACATGATGAAACTGTCGCAACAGTGGAGCGCAAAGGACAAGCTAGACAGGCTAGAAGCCCAGTTGCTGTCCCAACACAACTCAAGCATGCTAGTAGACCAGGACTCAGCAATTTGTCCCAGTTCAATTGATCCCCCCCACTCGATGGAAGCGCCAAACGGTCACATGATGAACCCCCCAGACAGCTCTATGGTGCAAACCACCAGCTTCTCTCCCCAGGCTCACCAATCAAGCGTGCATCATCCGCCGAACCGCCCTCATTCTACTTCACCCCCGCTGGTAAACTTGCAGCCATCCATATCCGGAATATCCAGCCACTACCCAACTGCTACCCAGAGCGAGAATACCCAATACATTCCCCCTCACCACTTGGGATTCCCGTACAACACCCACTACATTCCGGTAGGGCACCAACCAACTATGGCTCACAACCCCTCTCACAAGAATTACCAAAACGTGATGAATCCCCCCCCCCCTGGGGAGCCAAATCAGCATCCCCAGCACCACCACCAAGGAGGCAACCAGAACAGGGGAAGAGGGAGGAACCGGCAGAGAAAACAAGACTCAACATTGAATATGATGGAGATCGGCAATTGTTCCATCCGAGCCAAACAAGCCCTCAATGCAATGCAGCAAAGAGGCCAAGGATGTCAGCCTCTGTGATGCCAAGGGCTAGTACCTTTTAGCTACACAAGGTGATAAGAGTGCAAATGATGGGTAGAGTGGGGTATTTTCACGTAGAAAAGTAGTAAAGAAAGAAATAAAAAGAATATAATTCTTTTTTATAGAGGGGCCTGCTGGCGCAGGGGTGTTTGTAGGTGCCCTCTAAATCAGAGATCTGCTAAGCAGGGTGGTATCTGATTAAGCAAACAATGGGTTTCTGCGTAACAGAAGGTGGTACCAAAGTGCTTTTCCAATTAAGGAACCAGAATGGGGACAGAAGGATAAAAGAAGTACTCACCATTGCTTCTTTTAAGCCAAAAAGCCACGTAGGGGTGTGAAGTAGAGCTTCTGGGTAGATTGGTAGGTTTCTGCGCAGGAGCTGGACACTTTGAAGGGTTGGTTGAAGAAGGAACACCAAGAATAAAACAGGCAAACAGAGCAGAGTAACTGAAATAGGACAGGACACGGCGTAACTGATTGACTGTAATATATAATTGATGATGATGCCCCACATTTGGCGTGGAAAGAGGGCTCTATATATACTATTTTCACTCATAGTAGAGGACCTTTCTTGCCTGTGTGCGTGTAGTTGCTATATTTCAGCGCAATGTGGCCAATTTGGGAGATTGGCACTAACAAGGCTCATCCCAATGGCACTGCTGATCATTATTTCAGCGTCACAAGTGTTTATAATGACCTTAATAACCTATTTGGTCATTGTAACTAAGGTACATAGCAACACTGACGTGTATTTGTATCTGAAATGGGCCACAAATGACGCAAGTGGGCCACAAATGGCTATGGCCAATCATCAAAGGCCACGCTGGCTATGTTACTCTTATGTATTCAAGGTTTTTATTAATGAAACCTTGTAAATAAACCACGTAGAATCTACTAGTACCCTAGTTACACCTGTACACGTGTGGTAACTAGGGGATTAGCTATTTCCACGCATTTGACCAATTTCCAATTAGATTATATAATCCACGCGCGGGGTTGGAGGTTTAAACCCCAATTGGGCCTAACTCCTAAACTATACACAACACCTCAATTATAAGTCCATAATTGGTCATTTTACATATAGTATGCATATGTAACAAGTGCATACGTGTGTAATGTCTGTGTGACATATGTTTGTGGCCAATTCTTACGGGTAATTGGTTCAAGGTGAAGGAGTAGGAATTTAGGGGTACTTCCAGTGAGGGACCCTACATTAATTTGCATGAGGATTCAGAATATGACATAATATTCTAAGTTATCCTCAAGGTTTAGAAGTTATTTAGTATTTTTGTAAAAAGTAGTTGTTATTTTAATTTATTATTTATTTTCATGGTGCCAGGACTTTGCTAAGCTTATTGGATAAAAATAAGTAAACTGAGTTTTTTGTACATTATTAGTCATATAAATGGGTCTTAATATTGTAGTAATAATGTCTCTATTTATGTTACCTTTGTCAGGTTGGCTCTGTCATAGTAGCAAGCTGACAGAGGGCAACAATCTAGAAGATCGGGCAGAGGCCATCATCAGGGTCAAACTGGGAATCCAGCCGCTCAGCATTAAGCGTACCCCTCAGGCATTCAGCAGAGGTTAGTCCAGATCCTTCTGAAGTAGAAAAGATCTTTAACAATATAGATCACAAATTCGTGCCTGAAGCTCCCTTTCTCATAGAGGACCGACTCAAAGATTTGTTTGCTCAGTTCCTGGAGGACCTATCCGGGACCATGGGCACTTTTCCAGGTACTCTACTCAAATCCTGCGTTGCTAAACTTAGCTCTACTTTCTCTTCCTCTATGCAAGATGTTATCCGTTCAGACATTATACCCACGCTCTTTAATAAAATAATGCTGCACGTGTCTGAGTTTTGTCCTCCTCCGCCTCCTAAAGTTGACGATGTAAATATTCCTCTAAACAATAAGCTAGACGGTCTACAAGACGTCATTATCGGAATGAACTCCGTCCAATCTGACAAGATAGAGTCCCTATCTAGAGACTTTGCGCACATGGAGAGTCAGCTTAGAGACCAGATTCTTGACTGGAAACAGCAACTCGCTGTCAGCCAACAGAGGGAAGCTGACTTAGCTGAACAAATAAAGAGGCGGCTAGGAGATATTGCCTCTGTCTCTACTTCACTGCACACCAGGATAGGACAATTAACTGAGCCCCAGTTAGAGAAACCCAAGTGTAGTGATGAGCACCTAGAAGCTAAGTTTAACAATCCTTTCTTGCACACTGCGTCTGCACAGCTCAACCAAGGTAACAAACCTACTACATCTCCGCGCGCCTGCGCTGAAGAACCATCCAGCAACACCCCTCAGTGGCAATTAGAATTTCCCTTCATTAATCATGGCCACGTGGATGTAGAAATGAGAAAAGAACTGTAGAAGTCCATCCCCAAGACTAGTGAATGGGAAAAGTTCTCAGGTGAACTACCCTACAACCATGAGTTATGCCTCAAGAGCATTGATGTCTTTGTACAAGACTACTGTATGTTGGATCATGTGATCATCAGCAGACTGACTGCTCTGTTCACAGACACAGCCAAGAACTGGTACATTGGCATTAGAGATAGCCATGACAATAGGTCTTGGGCTTGGTGGAAAAACACCATCAGGAAAAAGTTTGGCACCCACAACTGGAAGTGGAAGATGCAGCAGGAGTTTGAAAAGTACTACTTTACCTTGGAAAACAAGAAGGTACACAAATGGTTCAACACTCAGAGAGAAAGGCTCAGAGCTTTTCAGCCTGAACTGAGTTAATACCTTATTTGTGAAAAGGTCCTTAAAAAATGTGCAGGAAACCTGGAAAATGCTGTCAAGAGCAGGTATAAGAAAGAGGCCACTGAAATGAACTTTGAAGAAATGGTCATTATCATTGAAGAAGTTCTAGACAGAGCTATGAAGTATACCAGACCTGCCTCCCATAACTCTTCCAACCAATTCTCCAAGAACACTTGGAGGAACAACCCTTCCAGCACAAAGGTTGAACCAAGTAAGACTGAGCCTGACCAGAAGAAACCTTCCACTACTTCTGCTTCTACCACATTTGACATAAACTGCCAACGCTGGAAAGAAGTAACATTTAAATTCAGTTTCTATTACATATTGGCTGATTAATTATTTGTAATACATATTGAAACAGGCGGTTGGTGAGATTTTTAATATCATAGTGCACTTGGGGTTTAATTTTTTTTTCAAATTGCATAGCACACTTGGATCAAAAGAGAAATCTATACATTAAGAAAACATACTGTGTTAAAAAGTAAAAAAAAAAATGATATATATTTGACCCCATTGGGAGAACTTTTTTCCAGGGGCAGAAATTGAACAAAATTTCCTGTGTGGGGATAACATGGGAGCTTGCGGTTGTATTCCCCAACCGTGCCCCATTTTTTATAGATCTCATCAACATAGATTTTGAGATTCTCTTAGTCCTTGCAACTTGAATTCTCCTGGATGAACAATACATCAGCTCAAAAAGTAAATGGAGACAGGCAGGGAAGGAAAAGAGCGCAAAGCAACCTACCTCTTCAGAAACGGGGTGCAAGACAAAGAGGCAATCAAGGAAGATTCAGCGCAAACCAACTTGGCCAATAAGGCCTCTTTGCAAGCAAGTTCATCATTCCTTTGAGGATTTTCCATCATGAGGACTATGCCACCCTGCTTAGCTTGGGCTTCAATGATGGTGTCAATCCAGGTCATAAAGCCCATGTTGGATGAGATTAATACCAGGGTGCTTTTGGGGCATTTGTTGTTGCACAGAATGAAAGTGTGCCAAGTGATTGTTGGGGGATTGGATTTGCTGCCTTCTTTGATCTTAGTCAGCATAGTACTGAAAGACTTGGCACTTTCCAACCTGACCATCTTTTGGAAGGAAGTCCAGTCAATATGAGCTGTGTCAAATGTGATCGCCAAGTTCTTATTTTTCTTATAAGTGTTCCATTTGACTTCAATCTTTTTGGTCTGGGTCTGTTGCTTTTCCAGGGAGAAGATGGTGAAGTTAACTAAACATGTGAAGTTTGTTGTGGTGCCCTTGCAAGATGCTGAAGGTGTGGTGGTTGTGCCGCCACATTGAGAAGCTGATGAAGTGGTAAACAAGGTATCAGGGCTTGCCAACTTGTGCATTGCAGGGGCTATTTCTGATGTGGTACTGGCAGTGATCTGCAAGGTACTTTGCACTATAATTTCCTGAATTGTGCCAGTGTTGGAAGACATTGAAAGGGGTGAGTAAGAGGCAAAGGCCATTGGGAATGGAGGGATTAATCAAAATTGGAGGGTGGCTGAGGGGGGATGAAGGAAGGTGGGCAGACTGACCTGTTCCCCTGCTATGCAACCCACGCCCATTGGCCCATTGCGCCGTTCAAATTGTTGTGCTATGGTAGGGTGGTTGACAGAGGCAGGCATGGTGCAATTTGTGATTGTGTTCATCAAAATGACTGCGGTAGTGGTGCTACCGCATGACAAAAGTGTGTGATTTGCCTTTGCACGTCCAGATTTTCTGCTGCGCAGCTCAAATTCAATTTATACTTTATGTGATCCTGAAACAAAAAGATTTGGTCAAAAGACCAAGCCTTCTGCAAAAGGCAATATGTATTCACACCTTGGCCCCCAGGGGAAGTCCCCGCGTAAGGTTGACGGCGCGCATGCAGGTGGCGCGCCAAAGTGCGCGCCAGGCGCCGGCGCACCCCTAGCGCCCCTCATTTGGGAAAAAAGGGGGGTGGCACGCCTTTCTACCTGATTTTGTTGTGCGGGGCCAACTGATGCTGGGAGACTCTGGGAGGGTCTATGGGATTTTCCCCCGGACTTGTCCCCTGGGTATCCCCCGTCTTTTGGGTTTGGATTGTCACTATTTGCATGCCAAAAACCCAAGGAATGGGCTGAAACTTCATTCAGGGGGACAAATTCAATAAAATAAATGAATAAACCCTTGAAAGAAAAAGTAAAAAGCCTCAAAAACAATAAAAGATAACCCACCACAGCAGTTTTTGGCGGCGCCCGGCGCGCCAGGGCGCCGCCTGCCAAGGGCGCCATGCTCTGCCCAATGGGAAGGCTCCCCTGGGTGCGCACCTGTCCCAATTGTGGCGCCGTCAACCCTAGCCCTGCGGCTCAAATTATTTTTTGCAGGCAGGGCACTGCTAATATAGGGCATCTGCAACTGTAACAGCAGTGGAAAAGCAAGAGAAACCTTGAGGCCCTCAAGTATCACCTGGGACCAAGCCCTACAAGGATGTAGCCTCCCCCCCCCTCAGAGAACCCGCATTGGTCAGGGGTTTAGGCCAGATAATTAGCACACTTAGAGCATCTCCATCCGGGTTGCTATCCTGGGTTGGTATCAATATTTTAGCAACCCAAACCAAAAAACTGCGCCCACCCAAGGCGTTAACGGGGGTGGGATAATACTTTTAAAGGTAAAAACTGCCATTGGGTTGCTGCATCTACCAACCCGCTAGCAACTGTGAAAGACAATACACCAATAACATGTGTTGGTTTTTCTAGTGAATCCTAGCTGAAACCACAATTCATCTTTCACAAACTCTCCCCCAAAGATACTACTCCCCACCAGCTTTCTTTCCACATACTTTGCTACAAAATGCCACCAGTACCAGTGGATCCACTTCTTTTAGGTATGAATTTTGAACTTTTTTTTTTTCAATTTCAATAAGCTAAATGTCTTTTGTCTCTGATCTAGACATATCTGAAGAAGCCAACGCAGAGGGCAAAATATTCACTTCCAAGGATATGACCAAGAAAAGCAGTCATTACCTCGAAGTGGATTCCGAGTCTGACCAAGAGAAGGAAAAGCGACCTGCGGCAAAAAAATAAAAATTACGAAATCCAAGCCAAAACTCAAGGAAGAAGACAATATCAAAGACAAGAGTGAAGAAGAAACAAAAAGCTCGCAATCCCAAAACTATAGTGCAGAGGAGGACGTGCAAATATGCAGATCTTGGCTTGATATTACTCAAGATCCTCTGAACTCAACCAACCAAGCTGCAGACAAGTTTTGGAGCTGCATTGCCAAACATTTCACCGGTGCAATGAACAACACGACTCGGACTGTTGTAAGCATCAAGAGCCGTTGGCAGACTCTCCAACACGCAATCAACAAGTTCTGTGGTTGTGTTCACCAAATCAACTTGTCCAATCAAAGCGGCACAAATGCCAAAGATCAACTCAGTGCTGCTTTCAAACTCTATGCAGCAACAAACCCCAAACCATTCAACTACCTTCAATGCTACAACATCTTGTCTCCAGCGCCGAAGTGGGTCAAACATTGTAGCAAGCTCGATAAAAAGAAAACCAAGCCTCCGAAGAACAGAAATATCATTGATGTGGATTCATCTTTGCTTGAACCACAATCCTTGCTTCCATCCTCTGATATTATTGATGGTAGTACCAGCGACGCATCAACCATCCAGTCAAACCAAACCAACCAGCAATCCAATCAACCAATGGGTAACAAAGTAGCTAAAGAGATAGCTCAAAAAGTCGCTCAAGATAAAAAATGGAAGGACGACATTGTGGTGATCCAGCGCGATCTTGTCAAACAAGCCGAGCTTCAAAACAGTATCCTCAGTGAGCAGCAAGAAGCAATAACAACCCTTGCCAATGAGTCTATCATGAAGATCAATGTTGATTCAGTTAGTTCAGCAAAGCGACCTTTCTATGAATGCAAACAAAAAAAATAATTGAAAAGATTGCTCGAGAACAGAAGATTGAAGAGGAAAAAGAAAAAGAAAAATCCAAATGATCTTTATTTTAACAATGTGAAATCCTTTTCCGCTCCAATCTTGTCTTACTCATTTATTTTTTCTCTCTGTATTACTGTTTTTCTCTCGATTGGCTGAGTTTTTTTCTTGCAATTTATATCCATTCTTACCAGGTGTTTTTTTTATCTCACATGCAGAAGAGGAAAAAAAATAAGTTTAACAATTTTAACAATCTACTCTACAAATGCAGAAGATAAGAAAAAAAGGTGAACAATTTTGAATCATTGGTCGCCAGCCCCTCCAGTTGATTTCCCTTTAAGAGACCACAAATGCTTAACAAGGTTGTTTCTTAGTTTATAGTGTTCTGTTGAGATGCGCAGGGAAATTGTATTATCAATGAATTGAGAAAAATCAATCAAACAAGATGAAGAGGGCTGAATGGATCCGTTGTTTTCCTCAAAGATGTTAAGTTCATCCTTGTCGCGTTCATCTTCAATAATCATATTATGTAGTATGATGCACATGGTCATTATGTTAGGGAGCTTTGCATGCGACCATCCACGAGCTGGTTGCAAGACAATGGAAAATCGGGCTTGAAGTACACCAAATTCCCTTTCAACGTCCTTTCAGCAGGCCTCCTGCATCTTTGCATAATGCTAATTTGATCAAATGTAAGAAACTCAGTTGTCAATTTGAATGGCAATAAAAAAAATACCTGCTTTTCAAGTCCTTGCGGCTCTGAGATTGTCTTGACCAGAGTGCTCCAGCTCGGGTAAATACCATCCGCCAAAAAATAGCCTTGGTTGTATTTGTTTCCATTGATGGTGTATTTGACCTTTGGGGCAACACCATTCAGCAAGTTCTTTAAGAGTGGTGATGGTTCCAATATGTTGATATCATTATGTGAGCCCGGAAGCCCAAAAAAAGTATGCCAGATCCATAAATCCTGGGATGCGACTGCCTTGAGCACAATGGTCGGAACCTATCATGATTTTGTTTGAGTCAGCAAAGGAAAAAATCTCTTGTTTAATTTTTTACTTGCCTTCTCTTTCCCCTGATATTGACCCTTCGGCCATGCCATTGGACAGTTCTTCCACTGCCAGTGCATGCAGTCAAGGGAGCTCAACATTCCAGGGAATCCCCTTTTGGCATTGATGGCACTCAATCTCTCAATATCCTGGTCGTGTGGATGTTGCAGATACGTTTTGGCGTACAGTTGAATGATCGAAGTGCAAAATTTGTCTAGAGCCTCCACGGAAGTACTTTCAGCAATACAAATGTACTCATTGTTCAGGTCCAAGGCACCTCCGTGAGCAAGCAATTGAAGGGCTGAGGTAATTTTTTGAACTGGATGCAAGCCTGGACAATGCAGCGCATCTTTCTTTTGTAAGAAATAAGGGTTGTGGCTTGTAATTTCGTCTACAATTTTTAAGAAAAGAGGTTGCCGCATTCAAAAACGATGTCGGAAGAGGTAGTCTGGATAGACAGGTTCTGGAGATAGATAATCCTTGTATAGCTGTTGGTAACCAGATTTGAAATCTTGAGGTAAATTGGCGCGGCGTCCAGGCCTTGATCCGCCATGAACAAGTCTGTCTTCATCTTCATTCTCTTCATCGTTGACTATCATTGCAATGGTGTCGCTTACAGCTGATTGAATCTTTTGACTAGTTGAAAGGACTCTAGCTTGAGTGGAGAGTGTGCTTTGGAGGATCTGGAGGTTCATTACTGACGTTGGTAGGGAAAACAATAAGATAAAATGCAGGAAAAAAAGAGAAAAACAGCCGGGGAGATGGAGGTATGGACGGGGTAAGCAGGGATTACAGGTTCATGAAATTTTGCCTCCTAGAATAGCAATTTCGGCTGTGTGCCAGCCCCCCTTGGGTTGCTATTGCAAAAAGTTTGGGAGGTAAAACCGTAGTATAGCACCCGGGTTATCCCTCCCAGGGTGGAGATGCTCTTAGTCCACAGTGGAAACCGCATTGGGCCGGACTAAGGGGCAACTATCCTAGTCTGGAGCCAGCTTTTGGACTAGTGGTGACTAAACTTAGTTGCCACTAGTTCTGGACTAAGCTCATAATTGCATATTCATATGCCTTTATTTTACTCTCACGTCACCTGCACACAAAAGTATGCATTCCATACTGACATATGGATTATTCATCACACAACACATAGGATACAATTTTCTAACCTCAAACCAATGCAGCTGCACCACTGGATTTAGCTTAGTCTGGCCTAACTTGCTAGAGTAAACTAGGCTAATCCTGAGCAACTGATGCGGATGCTCACAGGGGAAACAAATCTTTCTCGATACAAGTAGGGCAGGGAAGTTCTGAGGTGGGGGGTCAACACTTGGCAGCACTTGCAATATCCCACAATGGAGACCACTGTTTATGCAATGCATTATTGTAATAATTGAGTTGATGAAAAATAAACCATATTCCAGGAGTGCATTATGTAAACTACATCCCTTTGATAAGTGCACCATCATTGCAACACAACACACAGGAAAAAAATGTGACCAAATAAACAACAGCCAAAGAAATATGAGCACACTTGTAGTACTCAGTTCCTCCCACATTTGGCAAAGGGAGGTCAAGCGTGGAAGATGATCAAATAAATATACCACTACCATATCAACAACATGTAACTGATAAATTAAATCAACCCAAGAATGATGTTGAACATTCAGGTCAGTAACCAGTTGCTACCCCTTACAGGGCTTCCCAAGGACCTCAATGTAGAGGAACAGGAATGTTGTGAGTGGACCTTCACAGAAATAGATGTTGAGGCTAGTGCTTAACTGGATTAACAAATTGGCTTGATGGACCACACAATAGGGGACAAGACCATGATGGGGGCTTCAATTCCAAAAATACCACACAACCATCCTTTCCCAAGGCCATTTGTAAGGATTAGCTATTGATGGCTAATGCACTGATGGTACAATGACAAATGTCACAAACTTGGAAGTTGCTGGTGTGTCTATACATTCTAGAAGAACAAAGAATTTGACCACACCTAGGTGAAGAGTGGCCCAGAGAGCTTAATTGTACTGACACTTGAGGTGGGCTTGTGAGCAGGAAAACATTGTTTCAGTATCTGTACGATCCCATCAGAAAGCTGTCCTTGAGCCAACAGTGTGACAGTTACATTGCAGTAACAACCAGTACACCATGGGGTGGGTTTCTAGAAAATCTGCCCGTCTGCTGGACACTTTCTGGTAAAAGCGTCCAGCAGACGCTTTGAGAGCACCCACTGGACGCAACCTTGGGAAAGCGCCCGTTGGACAATGGCAAAAAAGTGTTGTGGTGTTCCATTCCCGCTCCAATGCCAAAGAGATATATTTCATATGTTACAATTTCACTTACAAAGATGTACACTAGAACAGGATACAAGAGGAGGAAGATCAGGGAGGATTACAGAAGGAATCCAGAAGAATACATGATACACCAACATCACAGAATCAACAACAAGGAAGAGTTACACCAACATCAAGGAGGAAATTTGGACAATGGTAGCAGTACAAGGAGCAGACTCAGGGGGAAGAAGGACCAGGACGAGGAGAGACCTAGACCCTGAACAGAATGGAAGCTGGAAGGAATGGAAGAAAGAAGGGGTGATGGAATGTGTTTCAGCCCCTGGATGGAAGGATACAAGAAGGAAGAAGAATGGGCTGTATTGTACACAGTACAGGGGGGAGTGGGCACAGAAATGATGTCATGCTGGGCAGATTTGATGTCATGCTGTGCAGACATGATGACATGCTGTGCAGAAATGATGTCATGCTGTGCAGCAATGATGTCATGCTGTGCAGCAATGATGTCATGCTGTGCTGAAACCATAGCAACAAGGAGCAGGCTGTGCAGCTGACCAGTTCACCTGCAGCATAAATCCCTCAAAGGACCTTCCCTTGAAGCAAAATTCCCTCATCTTTTCTTATATAAGGAGGTCATTCCCCCACCACTTTTGGTTTCTTTTTCCTCAGCAACTTACTAGTCTCCAGGAGCAGTGTAGTGTGTCTCACCAGCCATCAAGTGTAGTCATCAAGTGTTATCATCAGTGTTATCAGTCAATTATTCAATCAATCAGTCATTAAACCCATAAATAAACATTTCTCAAACCCCCAATCAATCAACAACCCACCCAATCAATCAACAACCCACCCAATCAATCAACAACCCACCCAATCAATCAATAACCAACCCAACAATCATCAACAACAACCAGCAATAGTACAACCTACTATTGCACTTTCACATAATCAATCCCATGGTTTGATTATCCATATCATTAGTTATAAGTGGTCTACTCAAATATATACAACAAGCTATAAGGTCTAAGTCTGATTGAGATTACTATACTTAGTAAAATTAATCTTGAAATCAGCCATTTATCTTTTTTATATTGATTTTAAGATTCCTTACAAAGGGTATAGTATTTATAAAGGGGCAGGCCAATAAACCACCCTTAAACTGACTGTTTTAGCCTTTCAACCTAACTCACCAGTTTATTTCCCCCAGCCAGATCTTTACCAAATATTATCATATGTCCCACAGGAGTCCTACAGTGTCCAATGGGTGCTTCTAACACAAAGCGCCCATTGGACGCTTCATGGTAGAGCCCAATGGGTGCTTCACCCAGAAAGCACCCATTGGACACTATATGGTTACAAAGCGCCCAGTGGATGCTACCATGAAGTGTCCATTGGGCACTTATTGGGTGGAGCAGCCAGCAGACATCCCCTGGCTTCAGCATATAAATCTCCTCAGCCACTAAACATCAAAATGGCTGCTGGCCCCGCGGTTACCGTGCTCCACTTGCTAGGCCGGCTCTTGGATGTTGCGGGTTCAAGTTGCATCCAGGCATCTTGCTCAGCCCAGCCAGGGAAGTCTTTTCATCTTGGCTGGACAGTGTAAAACTGTCCATTGGTCACCTCCCAGACAGTTCCCTAGTGGCCGTCCAGGGGGCTGTCCCAGTAGTGGTCAACCGCTGGACAGTTCCCAAGCCACCAAATCCTGGATGGTTTTTGCACCATCCATAAGTGTGTCCATTGGGAATCCTGCGGAGCCCATGGTGTAATAGGTAGCATTTTTCACTTTCTTATACATTAATAGTAGGGGGGTTCACAATACAGTTTTGCAAGAAGTTGTTTTAAGTGAGGCAAGAAATGCTTGCGTGTGCTGCGCAAGTGCTGCAAGCTTTATTTTAAGCTCTTTTTAGTTGAGTTGAGTGAGCAAGACACCCGTAGGGGCTGCTTGTGGGGTTAAAGTTTTATTTTAATTTTGAGCAAGAAATGTTGCGCAAGAAAAAAAATTAAGTGGCGCAAGAAGCAGTATTTCTGATTGTGAACCCCCCTACACTACAAACATTTGTAATTTTACCCAAAGAAAAAACAACTGTTTGGGTTAGGCAAAATGTTAAATTTTTTCAACAAAATGGCTCAGTAATAAAAATTGAGCAAAACTGAGCATGCTCAGCAAAATCCCCTAAAGTTGCCAGAATGAATAAAAATGATTTCTGCTCAGTTTGTAAAAAAAAAAAAAAAAGCTGAGCATGCTCAGTATAGCTTATTTTTCACTTCTGACCATTTTTTGTAAAATTGGGTATATGTTTTGCCCATCCCAAGTTCACATTTTCCTTCTGGGTAGAATTGCAAATGTTTTTAGTGCGAGTAGCTTCTCTTAGCTGACACTATGCTACCCTGCTGCTACAGATAGTGTAGCTGACCCACCGTCCTGTCAACTGTCCCATCAACGTCATGTCAACTGTCCTGTCATCTTTCCTGTCTGAAGTTGTCCTGTCACCTTTTCCTGTCCCTGTCCAGTCACCTTGTCCTATCCTGTTTTCCTGTCACCAGTCACCTTTCACTTGTGTCTCAGCCTCCCTAAGATGTTCCCTACCTGAAATTGAAGACTTTTCTCAGTTGAAAAGGATTGTGCGTTATGGGAATTGAACCCATGACCTCCTACATACATTCATGAGAGCTGCTCTTATACCACTGAAACAACATGAAAACGGTGGAGGCTTTTTAAAAGGGTCTTGGTTAAACGACTCCCAATTTTTGTAGAATTGACTCCCAAAAGCTGTGGACATTGAAATTACCCTGTGTTGGCCACCCAGCGACCAAATTGGGAGTCAATCTCCCAATTCTGCATGAGAATTGGGAGTCGGCAGGATAATTTTGATATAATAAAATTTAATGTAACAAGGGTGTTCAAATATGATTTTTAAACCAGATTTTACATAAATTCATAAGCCCAAAGTGCTCACACCTTCAGTTGCAGGAAATTTGAACCTTTCTTTCATTTGGAAAACTTCTTGAAGAAGTGATAAAGTTTATGATTTTATGTAGAATCATGTTTGAAAATCAGATTTGAACACCCTAAATCTGTGGCCAAAATTTAAGTAGATTTGAGTACATTGGCCAACTAAAGCTGTTTAACTTTAGCTGAAAAAAAGTATAAAAGGCCCTCTATTTGAATATTTAATATTTTTTTTTATTCAGTGGCTTCTACAACGAAATCAGTATAGCTTTTGGCATCAACAAAAGTAGGAATAGAAAAAGGGTGTTGATAAAAAAACCCAGCAAAACCGCACCTACACGCAGTTTTACCGGGGGGCAACGTTGTTGCCCCTGGCAAGCGGCTTGTGCCGGCTCGCCCAAGAAGCTATTCCTCGGTGAGCAGGTGCAAGCTGGTACCTGCTTGCCAAGGGATAACTCATTGACGAGCTGCTACAAGCTTCTACCAGCTTGCCGAGGAGTTATTTCTCGGCAAGCCGGTACAGGCTTTGACCTGCTCTGCAAGGAATAACTCTTTGCCGTGCGGGTACAAGCTCATACCAGCCCGACAAGGAGCTATTCCTTGGCAAGCAGGTGCAGGCCGGTACCTGCTTGCCAAGGAATAACGCCTTGGCGAGCTGGTACAAGCTTGTACAAGATTGCCGGCGGCAGCGACGTCGCCCCCGGTAAAACGGCGCCTACATGTGGTTTTACCGGGTTTTTTCATCAACGCCCTAGAAAAAATTTACTCAACAATCACAAACCCACTACTGCATTTAATAGTGAGTGTATTTTGGAGCTAATATGCTCCGAAAATACATTTTAGGTTACTTACTAATTAATTTTACAGTTTGAGGCACTTGGCCCCACTCATCACGGAGGATTGGATTTTTTTTTTGATTATTTTTGAGAACTATCCTGACGACTCCCAAAGTGCATGGCAAAATTGGAGAATTGACTCCCAAAAATGTGCCGCAGCCTGTTTACGTCCGCCCTGGGTCACTGAGTGTTTCAACGTTCACAACTTTTGGGAGTCAATTCTCCAAAAATTGGGAGTCGTTTAACCAAGACCCTTTTAAAAAGTGTCCCTTGGTGACATGAGCTGGCACGCAGGCCGCAACCACGTGCAACGTCCCAGAGTGGTCAACAACAACCCAGCAATGCCAAACTCAGTTGCGCGCATGTGACAGGTGAAAGTCACCAGAGTAAGCTTATGCATAAGTGCCTGCCTTTTGCATGTGGTGTGAGCTAAACACACAGTTGGTCTTACTGGTGATTTATTGAATGGTCCAGCTCATCATTTGAAGCATGAAGCACATTCCAACAGAAATAAATACTCATCAAGTCTGAGCATAAACCACTAAGAACCACCTTTGCTGCCCGCAAGCAAGCTCCTTGGTCACTTCCCCCTTTTCCCCTTCTTCCTGAGCCTCTTACTGTAATCTCAACAGATTGATGAATATGAGAACAGATTGGCTCACCTTCTAGCAACATCCTTGGCAAATGGCATCCAAAATCATTGGGCATTCCAGGTAGGACTGGAGCCCAAGGGTAGGCTCAGGCAAGAGCAGGTGCATCAGCAATGTTTATTACAGGGGATTGCTGATGAGCCAACTGATTCTGAGGGAAAAAAATTTGGGGGCAAAGAAAATAAAATTGCAAGAAAATGAAAAAAGCACGGAAACCCGCAACCAATCTTGGCTCAGCTGTATATAAAATTTGAGGTCAACTTGACCAGAAATGCTGTGTGCAAGAAAAGAATTTAAAGGGGACCGGAAGCAAGAAATGCTATCATGGACCATGGTGATTTAACCTGATCTGTATGTAGCTGACATTTTCCGTGCCTCATTTTCCTTTCATCAAGAGATGTTGCTTACATGTCTTGGGGAAAACACGCAAATATCCTGTGAAAGCGCTGAAACCCATTTCACCAATACATATTTATTTCCAATGGGGCACCACCAAGGGAGTTCACTCCGCCATCAATGGGAACCAAATAATTCAATCAAACGGCAAGTTCAGAGTTCAAGAAGTGAACAAAACTCCAGCAGATCCTCCAATACTCCTCGATCACCCGATATCAAGCCAGCACAGTTACCTCTGAAAATTGTTTGGCTTCGAATCAATCTCCTGGTGGTGAGTATGTTTGAGGCTTCTATTTCTTTTGACCGATGGCTGACTGCACATTTTGCATATCATGGCAGGATCTATAGTGTTGCTCGGATACACACGTCGTTCAAGCTTTTGATTCTGGGATATTCCAATGACGTTTGTCCTGGCAGAAGCACAACAACTTCCGTCAACGCCCGATCGCCATGATCAAGAATACTCCCAACTTGAGAAATTGATTCTCATCTTCAGATGGATCACACCGATCTCACTGATCGCCACTCTGATCATCACTTTCGGTACGCGGGGATTTTCGAAATTTGTGCTGAAGCTCCAGAACGTCGGATACGAATCACTGCCCGATTCGAATTTCAATCGACAAGAACCCCCTGGAACGGGCGAACGTGAGGTGCTCAGTTCAGTCCAACAACAACACCTCAACCGCTCTCGTCCACACGAAGAAGAATCTGGAATCGTGCCCGTCGTCATTCCCCTTCGGAAACCCCGTCGTAACTGGATTTATGCAATCAACGGTTTGATCATTTTGACTTATCTGCTCGATGGCGCATTCATCTGTGTCAGAGCTGTTTGGGAACATTGCTGGGAACCCTCTGAACTGGCCGTCTGGCAAGCTCTCGACATCTATGTCATCAGCTGCCTCCTAGCTTTTGTGGGTTATGTCGTAGCTATGAGCTTGGAGGAACGCGCATCCGGTCAACTGGGTGTTTGGGGCAAAGTCTATACTAGAGTCTTCAGCACTCTAGTTTTCATCGGAGAACTGGTCATCGGAATATCGTGCTTCAAAGTTCTTACCTCATGCAAGCTCTCTGTTTTTTTATTTATTTCGCTCTCCCTCATTCTTTTCATGCCAAATTCTGGACGCATTCTGATCATGCTTCTTGTTGACCGTGATTGATTTAGCACCCCAATATCACCCGTCCACCACACCGCCTAGTCACATCACTTTGGAGACGTATGACTTGCTTCACCTAATTAACTTTTCGATCCGGCTAGTACTGGTCACCGGCTTATGCCTGTTACAGACCAAAGTTTTTTATCACAAAGAGTTTGTGCCAGTAAGCTCATTGCAACCCTCAATTGCCGAAGTCTCGCCCGAGCGATCGGTAGGAGGATACGGGACGTTTGCGCCCTCGAACGGATCCAACGCGCATGTACTTAGCACAAAGGCTCAAATGAGAGAACCGCCCAAACCAACGGGCGTTCTAAAAATGATGAAACGAGTCAAGACTTTGTTCCCCTATCTCTGGCCGCGACAAAGTGGAACCTTGCAGGCAGTGGCTCTTTGCTGTTTCGTACTGCTGTTTGTAGGCAGGGCGGTCAATCTGATGGTTCCCATGACTCTTGGCGAGGCCACTGAGGATCTTGCTCAAAGCCGATCTCCCTGGTTACATCTGGGTGCCTACGTCGGTCTGAGATTCTTGCAAGGCTCTGGTGGAATTATTAATGGTTAGTACATCTGCTTTCAGGCCTCTTCATCCTACAGGGTGAAAAATAAATGATCACTTGTATAGAAGTGACATGGAAGGAGTGCAAAGAGGCCTTCGCACTCTGTGATGTCAGTTGTATACAAGTGATGATTTATTTTTCATGGTGCTATGTACGCAGCTGTCAACCTTGCTCTTTTTTTGTAATGGACTATGACCAGTCATCTTGCAAAGCTTATGGATCCCCGTTGCGCAGTACGCAGATCGATCGATGTCAATGATGTCTTTCAGAGTAAGTCCATCTCGATATCAGTAAATCTCAATCTCGTCCTAAGACAATATTTACAACGCACTTGACATGTCTTTGAACCTTTTCCAATATTAGCACATACTTGACTTGTCTTTGTCTTATCACACCAGACGCAAGACGGCTGAGGTTCTTCGGATCTTGGACCGTGGATCAGCGATCAATCAATTCTTTCAAATGCTTTTTTTCAGCTTGGTAAGCCTTCTTTGAATAAG
Organism: Puccinia coronata f. sp. avenae; assembly: GCA_002873125.1. Classification (NCBI taxonomy): domain Eukaryota; kingdom Fungi; phylum Basidiomycota; class Pucciniomycetes; order Pucciniales; family Pucciniaceae; genus Puccinia; species Puccinia coronata. Next base: position 132,354 of record PGCI01000140.1, on the reverse strand, counting down.
TGAGAGGAATAATTCAAAAAATCTCGTGCTTTTTTCAATGGTTTCTTCTGATCTATATACAAAAGGTCCACTGGACTGATGTGTGATCGTGAAACGTTTAGGTACCGATCGTTCTAGATATTGGGCTGGCTGTGGGGTATCTTGCCATTAGATTCGATATCTGGTTGGCTGGGATGCTACTGATCATCATGATTACGTGAGTCGCGCTCATTTCCAGTTTAACTCCCGCACATAGACTGAATGGATAAGAAAAAAGGGCCATTGACCAGCAAGCTAATCATGAACCACGCCTTAGATACGCTACGGTGAGCGTTTTATTAACCCAGCGGCGAACAGCTATTCGAAGAGAAATGGTCGACAAAGGTTCAATTTTATCTATCATGTTCAGAAAAAGCTATTCTATTGGATTCACTGGGTTAACATAGCGTGTTTTTTTTTGTCCTTACTCGGATGTTTGTTTTACCAGACAAATACACTAGAGGGATTCAAGGAGACTCACTTCTGAATTGGGTAAGCCTTTTTTTCTCGCGGTTGTGGACCAAACGCATGTTTTTTTTTCTGGAAATTCTTCTCAAAAGTCATGAAACTAGACGATCCATAAGTCTGATACGCTTATGTCTGCTCTCCCGCGTAGGAAACTATCGCCTGGTTCAATACCAAAACTTTTGAAACCAATCGATATTTAGATGCGACTATCGATTACCAACGATCAGAATTCATGGTCATGTCATCTTTATATACGCTTAATTTGGCACAGGTACTTTCTCCAATCATAGCCATTCTCAAGACGCAGAATGGCACAATTCTGTCGACAATGGTTGACAAGCTTTCTTATCTTAACTCAGAACGCTATCATCGCAGTTGCGCTCCTGATTGGCTGCCTCACAGTAGCCTTCCAAGTGAGTGCCGGTCGCAAAACGGTCGGGGATTTCGTCCTGTTTGTATCTGTAAGTTTGGTGCCATCTCGAATTCCCAGAATTCTTCTAATAAAAGCTTGCTCAGACTTATAACATGTTACATCTAGTACGTTGCGCAATTAGTTGGTCCTTTAAACCAACTTGGCACGCTGTATCGAGTTATCCAGCAAAATCTCACGGGTGAGATTGATCAACTCGCTCTTACTTCAAATCAATCGCTCTGTACCACGGCTGATATTGATGTTCTCGGTGTTTTATTTTTCGCAGATACGGATAACCTGATGCTACTTTTAGCCGAACCAAAGGAGATCCAAGATCGTCCAAATGCTCAAACGATCACCAAGGCCAAAGGAACGATAGAATTTGATCATGTTGGGTTTAGCTATGATGGCAAGAGTTCTGCGTTGGAAGATATATCATTCACTGTTCCGGCTGGCTCTTCAGTCGCTCTAGTTGGCGAGAGTGGCAGCGGAAAATCGACCATTTTGAGACTATTATTCAGATTTTATGATCCTACTGTTGGATCAATCAAACTAGACGGAGTCGACATCCGGGATCTCACGCAAGCAAGTTATCGAAGTCAAATTGGGAGCGTACCACAAGACGCTGCCTTGTTTAATGATACCATCAGGTGAGCATTCGGCTGGCTCAATGCTTTGATCTCCCAAGAGGATTACCCTTACCGCTTCGAACCGATTGCTGTTATCCTGGGCGCAATAGATACAATATTGCCTATGGTGCAATCGGTGTGAAACCCGAGGGGCCAACTATGGAAGATGTAGTCGAGGCAGCAAAGGCTGCTCAGATCCATAATCGTATCATGTCAGTCCTGTCCTTTTCAGCGTATTGGTTCTATACAGTGGCCTGTTGTCAAGAGCGGAAGAATTGCCCATCAAATATCAAGCCACTGAGTCTCAATCTTCTTCTTACCGGGCCACTGTATGTTCTCAAAGTTCACTAATATTGATATCTGCTTACATGAATATTATGGCAATAAAGGTCATTCCCAGATGGCTATGAAACTCGCGTTGGGGAACGAGGAGTCAGACTATCAGGAGGAGAGAAGCAAAGAGTGGCGATCGCGCGAGTGATGATCAGAAACCCGCCGGTAATCTTACTCGTGAGTGATACTAGTGTGACCGGTCTGTATGAAGCAAGTGGTGCTGATAATGATGTTCTTGCAAAAACTTGACATGGGTTTAATACGTAGGATGAAGCCACATCGGCCTTAGATACAACCACTGAAAGAGAGATTCAAGAAGCTCTGCAGAAACTGGGCCAAGGAAGGACCACGGTTGCGATTGCCCATCGTTTATCAACGATTGTTAATTCGGATATCATCCTGGTCATTGGCAAGGGAAGGATTGTGGAAAAAGGAACTCACAGCGATTTGCTAGCACTCAAAGGACTGTACTCTGATCTTTGGGCTAAACAAATCAGGTGGGTTCATTGTTCTCCTCTCTTCTTTCTCATTGATGTAGCATAATCCTGATTTTTTTGTGCCCTATTTTCCGATGGACGTTTGTTGCTTAATTCTTGGTAGAGCTGAAGTCGAAGCCGGTGGAAGTGGAAGCCTTCTGAAGCCTCCAACCGCTCAATCATCATCCTCTACTCCTTCGTCTCGTGATGGGAATAATACTGCTTCCATCAGCTAGTAAGTTATTAGTTATTCTCATGTCGGCTCATCGCCATCATAGCTTTCCCTAGTACCCAAAACTATCACCATCTCAAGGCAGTAGCAACCAAATTCTCCCCCTTTTCCTGGGCTACTTGATCTCCACTTTTTCTTTTCCTATTTTAAAATAGACAATGTTACGTTGTCACGCTCGACGCTCAGCCTCGACATACCTCTCGTTCTTTTCCCCCCTTCATTTCTTGCTTCAATTCAATTACATTTCAGATGATAATACAGTTGACAACCCCCGCTTTTGAGATTGTTTATCTATCGCCACACCTAGTCTTTCTTTCCCCATTAGTTTCAGAGCTCAACAAAACACATCTTCCTGTATTGTTTTGATTTTCTATCGTGTTTGGCCTGAATAACTTTCGTTATGTAATAAGTCTTTTGTTGCAAACTGCAATGATAAGCAAGTTGACAGTGGCTGTGATCCCTGCGCTCAGCCTGCGGCCCTGCGCTCTATCTAATTTGTCATTTCATGTTGGCTGGATCTTCATGAGGTGTCGTCGTGAAGCCTGTATCGTACAGACCTCACCGGTGATAGACTTTGAGTTTGATTTTGTTTTCTTTCATCCAATTCTCTTACTATAATGGTCTAGACTCTTTGACGTAAGAGGTTCAACAAGTACAAAGTTCAGAAAGATCCATACGTGCATGGATATTCACCTGATGTTCACACATATGTACTTGAAGTTTGGTAAGTGTTAATTGCTGGCAATTCTATTTATGTATTTACATAACACTGTTTAAAACATGGATATTTAATAGTTGCCCTTTAGATCTGAACCGTGAGCATGTGCTGAAATCTTAGATCCAAGGCCCAGGCAGTACGTGGAATCAATAGCGCTGCAAGAGGCTGCAAGGGAAAAAAAGGTGCTGGGTTGTATTTATCTTTCCAGAAACGCATAAAGAGCCGGGGTAAAGTAACAGTTAACGTTAAAAAAGTGGGCGCAGTAGAGATGAGTCTTGAGTATTTCACGTTTCATCCTGGATCATGCCTTCTTCCTGTGTGGGGTCGCAGTCTCATCCTCGTGCCGGGGATATCGATCACGTGACCAAAAATCAAGTGCCCACTGTCTGGACATTTTTGCCTCTCCGCTTTTATTATGCAGTGCTTCACTGCTTTACAACAAACACCACTGGTGAACAACGACACCAGCGCAACAAAAAGCGTACCAGTTCAGCGTGACACGCTTTTGGTTTGCTTCTTGGACAGGCTCGTATTGGAGCTTGGCAGTCCCAACTTGCCAATTGATTCAAGGTGTATACTGCTTCAACTGCTATCAAATTTTCAGAACGACGCAACCTGATCGCGGATTTTGCCGATTCCATCGGCAAAATTAATTTTTTCTCTGCTTCTGCATAATCAAAATGTATTTTCTCTGCTACAAAAGCTGTGCGTTTCCAGATTCCGAGTTCAATTCAAAGATTTCTTTTTTTCGACAAATCCAGGAGAAATTTTTGGATTCAGCCTTCGGCAAAACTAAACTTCAACGTCGGTCATCTCTGAAGGTTGCCTTTCCTTTACAAGTTTACATTCAAGAACCATGCCAGCCAATTCGCATGGTTGAAGTTATTGCACATGAGTAGCACTTTGCCACCTTGCGGAAATAAAGCTGGTAAGCTTGCTTCTAAGCTTTCAAGGTGCAAAACCAATGCGTGGGTCATTAGGAGGAAAGCAAAGTTTGTTTGTTGTATTGCATGGCCTTTTCTTGGGTGCAGGGTCTGGACGCTTTCCTGACTTCGCGGAGAAAATAACACACATTTATTACGTAAAATTGTACATAATACGACACCAAACCGAAAAAAACAGAACGGCTTTCCAGAGCTTTCCTTTCGGCCGGTGGGATTTCGTCCTCGGTCGGACTTAGAGTGTCGTCGACTCGTCCATCTCCAACGCTTGATTTTTTAATCAACAATTTCTGTCCCCTTTTTTGATTGAGGCCTATTGAGGCTGTCACCCACCCGACTGCCGCCGCCATTCAATCCATAAGGTTCGATTTTGTTTTTGTCTGTAAACGAACAAGTTTTCCGGCCATTTAACAATAGAAGTATTTCAATCAACAAAGGCGTGACTCTCCGGTCGCAGTCGTTCTGTTGCACTTGTTGCGTTGCACCTGTGGTGGGTGTTGTCTTGGTATCAAAGATTTTAAGTTCAGACCTATCGCTCTAACACTTCCAGATCTTCTGTTATATGTCCAAGTACATGCGTATCACGTTGGGGGGGTCTCTGTGTATCTTTTTTTATACAACTGTTGTCATTGCAATACTCATAAATTCAGACGAAAAAAAATAAATACTTACACTCTAGGATATCATGGCGCCGGGATTTGCAAAAGGTTGGATAAATACATACTCCTTTTGATGCGCACCACGATGAAATCTTTCCAACTTCCTTCCTCTTCTCAATCGCCAAGTTCCAACGCATCCCACGAAAAGATGACCGAACGCTTCTAATCCTAAAAAGAAAGAAGAAGAAAAAGATTAAATTTCCTTTACAATACTATTCATCACCTGAAGTTACTTATTAACATCGTCATACCTATCTCGTTGCAGACCCAGAGCGTGAGGGCAGATAGTTAGATACAATATCTCTAGCTGGTGTGCCTGTTTGGACGGGAAAAGATTCCAGGCAGAAGTAAAAATGTGTGTGTGTTTTTCCACAATCTGGTCGAATTTAATTCCGCTCTGACTCGGAAAAATCTAACGACATTCCCATTTCCAATTCGAAAGTTGAGAGACGCCCAGGCTCATCTGTGTATGTTATAGAGGACACGCCCTAGCAAACTCAGTTGATTTTTTTTCTCGCTTATCCGGCCGTACTACACCCTCTTCTTTAATTCCAAGCCGTCAGTGGAGCACGGCACTGCACCAGCACAGCCATTATTGAGAAACTTCTTCTTCGAATCACGCTTCTCTACCACCATGCTGTCAAATCGCACAGAAAGTTATCCCGTCGATAGTCAGGACCCCGCACAAATGTCTTGTAAGATCTACGTGGGCAATCTCGCGTGGGCTGTGAGTATGATCTTGTCTTTTTTTTTATGTCGATGGTCGATGATCTAGGTTGGAGAGAATGATTGGCATTTGGCTTTTGAAGAGCCGATTGACAGAAGTCGACATGTCTTCTGAGCCAGTCCTCAGCAGTCTTCCAATGCCTATCGGGCATGTATAAGAAGCGTATCACATGGAAAATGTATCGCTCACTGATTTGTTGTTTCTAATGGGTTCGAAACCAAATCTTCCCGGAATCCCCAGACCGACGAAAATGCGCTTGGATCACATTTCGCCAATATAGGAGAAGTGAAGGGAGCGGTGGTTATGAGAACTGAAGGGCGTAGTCGAGGATTCGGTTTCGTGACCGTACGTTGTGATTTTCCGTGTATTTTAAAAGTTTTCTCCTTCACCGAGCGGGTCGGTAAGTATCCACCCCATGCCCTCCGGAAGCACGAACATCCGAACAATCGATGATTATGACTCTGGATATGTCTCTTCCGAGATCGACAATGTCTATCTTCTGTCTTTCTTTTTTTTGCTCTCACCCTTTTATCTCGCCACAATCTGGGTCATGACTGAAACTGTGACTAATTTTCGGTTTGAAAATTTTTACCGGGGGTTCTCCTTTGACTTGATTCACGCTCAGTTTGCGACTCCAGAACAAGCAAAGCGTGCTATTGAGACCATGTATGATTCGGAATTGGTAAGCCGGAACACAAGTCTTTCCTATGATAGCTTGATGACTCTTGTCAATCAAACCCCGTTTCCCAAGATAAGGTCTATGAATAGACTACAAGCTTGTTGTCACTTGCTTTGGGTATCTTCAATTGGGTCAAGCTCTACTGTTTCATCCCCCCTCCTCCTTTTACTTGGTACAATGTATCACCACTCGGTGGTGCTATGGCAACTCTTGGCCCATAACTTTGACCGCCTTCCTTGGGCAATCAGTTTGACACCTTGACCATAATAGACCTTCATTTAACCATCTGTTTTAGTAGACGGAATGAATCGCGGAGTTTGACCTTTCTTTTTCCTTTCCTTTTTTTTTGAAAATTTGGGTGTTGTTGGACTGATGATGATCAAAAATTAAATAAAATTGACGATACTCGATGATTGCCTATGGATACTTTAAATGAAAATTGATTTTAGCGTATGATGCATGACTGCTTTTCCACACCGTCATGAATTACATTGGTGAAGTTGAAGATGTCTTACGAGTTTCTTCTTTTTCTTTCCCTTACAAAAATTAGATGGTCGACGCGTTCGGGTGAATGTGGCAAACCAACTGGTGCGTGGGGCTGGGCCCAATGTTGGTGATTACCAAATGAGCGGTGGGAGTGCGCAAGGTGGTGGCTACCAATATCCAACAGCGCCATATCCTGGTGGAGGTGAATACTTATTCCCCTTTCAAGAAAGTGCCTGTCTTCTCATCGTAGATTAAACCTATTTTCTAACGGGGTCTCTCTATCGGGATTGATTATTCAGCGGTCCCTTATGCCGGATATCCTCATCCCACTCCTGCTCATGGAGGCTACATGGCTGGAAGCTACATGAACCCCACCGGTTATCCTGGAACCGAAACCAGCGGTTACGTGTGTGAAATTCCAAGCCATGTATTCTGGTCTTTTTCGAGTGTTGACATTTGTGAAAACGGTCCTGTTTTTTTGGTAGACTGCCGGCGCACCAACAAACCACACGATGCCAGATGCTTCAAAGGGCGGCAATCAGTCTGGCGGGTTCTATCAAAGCGGGGGTTCTTACCCTTGTGAGTAGCTACAGAAATTGCTACAGAATATGGATATGATGAGCTGATTTTAATACCTTTTCTAACGTCAGACCCGCCGGGAGGAGGATATTACTAGAGGTTGAATCAAGTGATTATCTATCTCGTCCCTTAAGTACATCTTCTTGCAAGCAGCCTGTCTAGACGGATGTGATTTTGTTTTCTTCCGTTTAGCAATGTTGCAACACGAAAGCATCTTGTAACAACACTGAAAACTACACCTTGTGCTTGACTGTTTTTTTTTCTCCAATCATTTTTTATCACCCCTTCCTATGAAATTAGCTAGGCGTTCATTCAATGCCTGCTTGAGCTTGCACCTCTTATGTATGGTTCTCCTTTCTTTTTTCTTGCATCGCATGTACATGCATTTTTTATATTCTTATGCAGGTAGAGCAAGGAACACATGCATAGCAGCTTTTTGTTTACCCTTTTAAAAAAATCCTGTGGGGAGTTGATTGTTGAATATCTTGGTGTTCTTGCTAGTCAATGTGGTTAATCTGCTTTTGTTAACAAAATGAGGATTGATTGGGTGAATATTTTGGTAAGCATTAAGGGTGTTCAACTAGACATAAAAGGTTGCATAACATGAAAAAATGAAAAATTAAACATCAAAATTTGGTAGGGAGCTGTCACCATGCATAAATACTGTTTGACATCTCCCTGCCACATTTTGAGGTTTGAGTTTCTATGTTTTATGTTACAAAACATTTTATGTATAGTTGAACACTCTAATTGTGAAGCCAACAAAAGGGAATGCTGGACTATCAGTTGGTAAGTATCATACAAGATAGATCACGGACCTTCCTGTATGTCATTTTTGCCTTTCCACCATGACCAATCAATAATCACTTGTTTATAAGTGACATATCAAAGTACAAAGGCCACTTTGTACTTTGAGACGTCACTTGCAATCCTGTGACCATTGATTGGTTGTGGTGTTCCTTTTCAGGTTTGAGATTTTGAAGTATGAGACAGAACTAGTAAAACAAAGATTTGTATGGCTTCCCAACCCTAAATCACCCTGCCATGCAGATATCTAATTGTCTTTGGCTCTCATGTCTAAGAGGGTTTACCATCGTTATTTTATTACCTTGGTTTTATTTGGCTTAAGCCTGTTGTTTGCTGGTTTACCCTATTTGATATTTCTAGATTCCACTGTATTCTTTTCTGTTCTTTACAAGTCCAAAGCAATCAAAACGTTGTTGTCCGCTTTCATTGTAGCTTCACAATTGGTTACCGTTTTATATGTGCCTTGTTTTTTTTGTTCCTGCTTTTTGGATTTTTTGGGAGGCTAATTGCACCAGGATGGCTCCACTGGTATGTAATGACAAATTGTGTCTTGTGCTACAAACTCGGTGGTCTTGTTTCTTTCGGCCTTATTACTCATTCCGCAACAGCACGCGAATTGTTTTCGACTAGTGTAATTACATGAACATCAATTGGTAGCAAAGAGAGAGACAAAAGTCTTTCCAACGAGCTGGCTATGACAGGTTTAAAAATGAGTGAAAAGTTCGAGATGAGTGCCGGCTTCACCGGATGTGAAAAGGGCAGCAATATATAACAAGGACATGACTAAGGAAACTGAGAATAAATCACATGACGTTTGTGTACGGTACATTGTAACCCAAAATTTGGAAGTGGCGCATGTGAACAAATATCCATTGGGCAATTGATTTTATTGCGGTTATTTATTTTTTCCACGTAGGGCGGGATCGTTTGACGAACCTTCGAGTGTTGGATGTGGAGCTATCTGAATCAGACGTTTGTGCGCTGTTGTTGTACAGCTGGCTGTCGGCAAGGTCTGAGTTATCAAGAGTTGAGTCATCTGTAGTAGAGTTATTGGTGTCCAGTTGGTTGTTTGTGGCTGCTTGGGCGAGGTTGGATGCTGTGTTGTTTGCGGATGCCGACGAAAGGACGATGCCTTCCTTCTTCATTTGGATTATGACTTGATTCGCGAACAGCCCCATTTGTTCATTGTCGACTAAGTCTGATTCGTCGAGAGTTGAGCTATTTGTAGTTGAGCTGCTAGCGAGGCTGGATGCTGTGTTATTCGCGGATGCCGACGAAAAGACGAGGTCTTCCTGTTTTATTTTGGTTATCACTTGATTCGCGAGCAACACCATTTGGTCATTGGACAAATCTATATATATGAGGGTACATACATCAAGTCAGGTATTGCAAACCACGTGGAAAGAGGATGAAATACGAACCAGTGGTGAGTGCTGTAGCGTTGGCAACCGCTCGTACGACGGTCGAGGTGTCGCTGGTGGCATTTGAGTCGGAAACGCGCATAGTCCGCTCCGTCGCACCATTCAGCTTGACGGCGAAGCATCCACCGAACCGTTTGTTGACTCCTGTGCGGCATCTTACGATACAAGCTGTTTGAGTCCAGCCTCCGGTGCATTGCGCGTCACTGTGCAGGGGGAATGAGATTATTATTTTGCACAACACGCTGTCGAAACGAGACAACGGGTACCAACCTTGGGAAATTCATAACCACAGTTTCGTTTGTGCGGACTTGATTGTAAATCCCAGCGGTTCCAGCTTGATTGAGTGTCATAGACATTGGCTTCCATGATGTGGCATTTGCGTCCTAGAGGCAGCAATTTGTTATGAGCATGGAGTGTGGTGATCAAGGTGTGAAAGTAGGTGCTTACATCGCTATATTCACAACTCATGGGACCTCCGCCATCCCGATTGACTTGGAAAGCTTCGACTACCACCGACATGTTTGCATACGCCGACGGAAGGCCTTCGCCTTCAGCTTGGCTCAACCAGGCTGTGACGTCCACTTCCCCGAGCTCGGGGGTGCTCCCACATGCCGGTGAGGGGGTGTCGGTGCCGGTTTGAAAAATACCGGAGTCACCACCAGCCTATGTGATTAAAATCAGAGTGAGCGTTAGCTATCATCCAGGCAGGTCTGAAGATCGCGGCTTTTGCCTACATCACCGTCTTCACCTCTGGCACGCGGGTATTTTCCCTGCAAGTTCTGTGAAGATAAATTTTCCATATGTCAATGTATCAGTAATTGTCGCCGAAAAATTAAGTGGCCTCATCGGATCAGATATCACTGACCACTCCAAACGCATGTCCAACAGCATTGTTCGCCCCGTAGATGTTGATCAAGCTGAGATGAGCTGCGGCCTGAGTTATCAGTGCCAGGCCGACGAGGGAGGCGGCTAGGGAAGGCATAGATAAATAGAGAGGATCTAAGGAAGCTTTGTGAAGTGAGGATGGGAAAGCTTAGGGCGAACTACTCCAGGATCTAAAGAAAGTTGGTTGCCAAAGGTTATGGTCAAGTCGAATGAGTGAACGTGAGGGAAACAAAGTGAAAAGGGAAAAGCAAGCGAGGGACTAGCGGATGAGGAATTGATCTGGAGCTCTTCCTGAGCAGCTTATAAGGCATTTTTGAAAGCGGAGTGACGTTATCATGCCGCACCGTAACGAAGGCAAAACTACCTGCACGAAGGACTGACCTGGACTTTTTTTCTCCAAGTGTCATTGGGTGTTTGAAGTCTATGTGAGTCAATCTATTAATTTCAGGTGTAGACAACACCAGCTGGGCAGAAACTGTGGATTTCACTTTCAGCTGGTCCAGCGGAATCCATCTAAACATATTCATATACATTTTTATTTCGACGCTGAAGAGATTATTCACCATGCTTTCATCAAGTTGGATTAGTCTGGCCCCCGCCTCTTTTGCAGTCAGACTGGCATCATGTTTTAGTACGGCAATTCAAGTGAGTGGTGTGTCCAGCCCAAGTTTAAATGCTTTTGGACTTGATCGACACGCGAAACGTTTTGCTGAGTCAAAAACAGTGTAGGATATGCCCGTTGCTTGTCCTGCTATGAAGTTCATGCAACCAAGACTCGTCAAGCCTGGCGAAATATTCTACAATGAGGAAAAAACAACTTGGGAAAGTTTTGTGGAGCAGCGTGTCAGACATATTCTCGCTGGATGAGGAAAGGTGGCCACCGTGGGGGGCTAAGACGCGCTCGCGTCCAAGCGGGCAAGCCTCTTGAACTCGCGTCGGTTTAGATTGAGGAAATGCAAATATCTGATGACGACGATGACAGCCGATTGACTACAGTCACCTTCAGGCGACACACGAGTAGAACCATCCCGCGTATCCAAGTGAAACGATGCCAACGAAAAAAGCGAAGGAGCTGCAGAGGGCCAAAACGGCACGAGTCTCACAAAAGAAGAAAGAACACACTCTCGTACGATCCCCGCGGAAGAAGGGCAGTAAAGCTCCGGATGACGAAGTCGAAGACAAAACAGTGACGATAGAGAACGAGATCGACCCATGGGAAAGGGCGCGGAAGATTCTCCATGTTAGCTCGACGCCCTCATGGCTGCCATGTAGGGAGGAAGAGTTTGCGGAACTGGAAGGGGCGCTGACGGAATCGATTGAGGAATCGAGTGGATGCTGTCTCTACATATCTGGAGTACCTGGGACCGGAAAGACGGCAACCGTCCATAGCGTCATCAACTCCTTGCAAGAAAAGGTCGCTAGTGGAGAACTCAATCCATTCAAGTTCTTCGAAATTAACGGCATGAAAGTTACCGAACCCAGTCAGACCTTTATCCTTTTCTGGGAGTTCATCTCCCAACATCTCCTCCCAAACTCTGACAGCACGCCCCCCAAACGGACCTCGGCTCGCGAAGCCTTGAAAAATCTCGAGAATTATTTTAATTCTCCTTGCCCAGATAGGGAGACTTGGTGGGTCCATACAACCTTCACTTTCAATTGGCAACTTGAATGAAACAATTGTGATTGAATTCTAACAAGTTTATATTTATTTGTTTTATACACAATAATAGCGTATTACTCGTTGACGAGCTTGACCAACTGGTTACCCGAAAGCAGGAAGTGATCTACAATTTTTTCAACTGGCCAAACCAACCCCACTCGAAATTAATAGTGATTGCTGTGGCCAATAAGATGGATCTACCGGAGACTGAGTTGAACGGAAAGATCCGGTCACGACTTGGCTCGAATCGAATCCAATTCAAACCATACAATCACCACCAATTGATGGAGATTCTCGAGATGAGACTGGAAGAGTTGAGAGATGCGGTGTTTGTGAAGGATGCTATCCAATGGGTCTCCAAGAAAATCTCCTCGTTGACTGGCGACGTCCGAAAAGCCTTGGATCTTTGTCGGAGTACTTTGGAGAGGGTGGAGAAGGAGAACGAGATTCGGAAGGAAAACGGGGAAGAGGCAAGGTTGGTTCAAGTGAAAGATGTGATCGATACTTATGAGCAGATGATTTCCTCGGGTGTATCACGATTTATCAAGGAGCTGAGCCCTCACCAATGCATCATGCTCTTATCGATCTCAAAGGCCATCAAGATTGCTGGAATACCTGAGGTAGAGCTGGGCGACGTGAGTTTTATTCCAAAATAAACAAATAAAACAGATCCCCCAGCCGATCGATGGGATTTAACAGCTGATTTTGGTTCTCCTCACATGACATAACAGGTAATTTCTCGACACATTCGACTTGCAAACACCCTAGGATTCCAGCCGGAACCGACGCACGATGAGCTGATGATGGTCGTCTCCAGCTTACAGAACATGAAGTTAATCTTGAACGAATCCAGCTCCTTCGATTACTTTTCGCGAATCAAACTGGAAATCAAAGAGTCTGATCTCAAACTGATTGCCAAGAACGACAAGCGGTTCTCGAGCATCACGTTTTGAGCTCCCTCTCTTTCTACTTTTGTCTTTCCCCTACTCTCGATAGATTAAATTTTTCTTTGAACACATCACTTTCAGTTATTACATTACTCTGGGAATCTTACATGATGCCTTGCTCTAGTACTCCGAAGATGGTTTGTGATGTTGTTTTTAGTGCTGGCAGTAGACTTTCCTTTTGTAATGTTCACTTGTTGTTTCATCTCACTCAACATGTAACACCACTGACACTTTCTTTTATTATTCCTTGCTTCCGGAGGAGCCGTCCCGCCAGCGATTTTGAGACGCGTCTGGCGAATCTTCAAATAAAACCGTCGGACAGACCTTTAAGAATTGTCACTTGTGTCCTTTCAACGTGGGCGCTTTCTTCTGAAAAGCCCCCGAATGCTCACTTAATCAAGGCCCTCCGGCGTTCGGGGGATCCCGTTAGGGACCCTCCGGAGGAGGGACTTGATTAAGTTAGCCCCGAATGACGGGGACAGTTTCTAGAAAACTGCCTCATGTAGTATACAAGTTTGACAGGTTTTGGGTTGAGTACATAAACCAAAGCAGTATGAAAGAATTGTTTCGTCCTCCGAGGCAAGAATGATCATAGATGATCATTGGCATCCATTTGGACGAGATTCGCTCTTCCCAGCTCTTTCCCCAGTTCCCACTTCCAATAGATCGAAGTTTATTCTAGCAACTCCCCAATAAATACGACAATGCGCCTATCTATGGTAAGGTTTCCTTCTTTCTCAGTGTCTCTTCCAGAAGGCTAAAGGTTTGTCATCTCGTTAAGAGCTTCTCTCAGTGGCAACGTTGATAACTGCGATTCCATTTGAGCCTGGGACTGGCCAACCATTCCCATCACTCTTGGGACGATGCAAAACGATATTCAAATCGACGAAAAATCAGCGGAAGAGCTTTCGATCAGCCCCAGGTTCCACATCACCACCACTAAGCAATCAGGCAGGGAGCTCAGCAGGACAGACTCCAAGTATAGAAGATAGATCTGAAGTCGTGAGTAGTACATTAAAATTCCCCCAGATCATAGGCGTGAAATCATCCAAGATGCTAATTTTCTTTCAAAAATTGTGCTGTGGATCGAAATTCAATTCCATGGAAAACCAGCTGAAGGGGTTCCAATCAGCACCGCCAAGCGACCAGGCAGGAAGCTCCGTGAAACCAGATCAAAGCATAGAAGATACACATGAAACAGTGAGTCGTAAAAAATCAACCAGATCATGTACGGCCAGGAGGCGCGAGATACATATCCAAGACTCCAAGACACTAATTTTTTTTCTAAAAAATGTGTTGTGGGTTACGACAAAAAGTGCTTGATATGTTGGGATGATTTGAAAGAAGATCAAGATATAACACTACTTTCACCATGCGCGCACAGATTTCACAAAAATTGCATACAGACATGGACCGGAAAATATGGACATTCTACATGTCCCACCTGCCGGGCTTGGGTCCCAGCTATTCAATCAACTATTTTAAGACAGAAGGAGTGGTCCAAGCAGGAGCCTCGGTTGAGACGTTTGGAAGAGCTGGTGAAGCGCCATCAAGTTCGGTTACTGGATTGGCCCCCTGATGATCAGCCAAGCCGTTCAGAAACACCGTCTGGGCGCCTTGAAAATCAGTCAAGCCGTTCAGAACCACTACATGGGCGCCCTGAAGATCGGTTAACCCGTTTAGAACAACTGGTTCAGCACCACGAAGACCGGTTACGCACCTTGGGTTGGCGCGTGCGCCCTTTAGATTGGCCAGCCCATTTGGAAATGCTGCGTCGGCATCCCGAAGACTGGCCTTCTTGTTTATACATTTTGGAACAGCTGAGTTTGAACCATGAAAACTGGCTATACCGTTTGGCTTTTATGAAGTAGTTTTTTTGACTCAAATTTTACATGAATAAATATTTTTCCCCAGTGCTACTACATACATATCACGTCCAGTAATAAATTTTGCTTCAATGAGTGTTTCACTGCTTAAAGACACCCTTACATCAATGGCCAGTCGGCCACACTTGGGAGTTAAAGAAATACAAAGTCAGCTTCAAGAAGCAAGAAAGATCACATCAAACAGAGCCAAGACACTTGGAAAGACCCCTGCACACAAGCAATCTGGTGCCCTCCCAAAATTTAAATAAGAACATTCCACTAAGCTCAACGCACAAAGCTGCAGTTGGGGATTGGTATACAGATTATGGAGAACTAGGTAGAGTTCAGAGCAGCCACTGCATGGTTTGCTGTTGAGAATAATTTGATGACACATATACATATTCAATGCGTTGCAGGGTGAGGTGAGAGGTCAAGAGTCAAACAAGTTTGTTTGTTGTGTTGGAATTCTTGGTACCACAGAGGGCTGCGGACTTGACTCAGTGACATATCCTAACCTAATGAAACCCCTCTGTCTTTGCCCCACAAGGCCTCCAAAGGAGGGACTTACTCATTATCTCCCTCAGCCTGCCCCACTCCAAAAAACTTGAAGGCCATTTTTTACTCTGTGACCTGTACACTTCATAGTTTCTGTTTCCCAAAGACATATGTACCCAGTGAATGAAATGTGTGCTCCACTCTCAGTTTCATTGCATTGATCTCCTGATTTCTTTCATGAATCATGTATTTTGTTGAAAGGGGTTGATTTTCTTCTTTGTTATGGGCTCGTTGTACTGTACCACAGTTGTTTCAAACCTAATTGATCTCTCTTGAAAAGAGCCTTTGGCCAAGTTGTACTGGTTCTCTTTTCTTCATTCAATCATTCTGTTCTTCACTTCTGCTCACTGATCCACATTTGTGCCCCATGTCTTTTTCTCACTTTCCCTATTACTCTTTCTGATTTCTTTCTCATCTACTTTTCTTTAACCTCTCAGGTTTGCATTAGCTCTCTCGCTCCCCTATGCTCTCATCATTAGCTCACACAAGTATGCTTGTCCAAAAGGTGTGCTCAAAAGAAATACATTCAATCATTCTGTTCTGCTCACTGATCCACATTTGTGTCCCAGTTCTGCATTAGTTTTGTTGCTGCTGTGTGCTCTCATCAGTAGCTCACATAAGTCTGCTTGTCCAAAAGGTTTGCATTAGTTGTCTTGCTCTTGTGTGCTCTCATCAGTAGCTCACACAAGTCTGCTTCTCCAAAATATCTGAATTATGTATGAAGATTCTTGTGGTTTACAATTGCTTTCAGTCTTCCTCATACAGTATTCTATGCAAATATGAAAATGAACAATACATGAGATACAGATACTCCTGTCAAAATGGGTGAGAAATCTATATGGGCCATGCAAATGTATCATTTTCATTACAGGTGGGTATGACATAGGCAAATTACCTCAAAGTTGGGTGGACACTGTTTTGAGACTTTGTGATCTTTTAGAGTTGCAGTGTCACAGTTCAGAGGGATATGAGTCTGCCATAATGAAAGGGAAAAATTGGATTAACATGCCTGTCTATTCAGATTCACAACAACTACTAATAGTATGATGAAGCTGTAAAATAAGTTTTAATCTTTTTATCACACAGACTCATTTCAGAGTGTAGCAAGGTAAGAGACATTAGCTTTCAGTCCCACCTTTAATGGAGGACCTATATTGGGGCTCACCTGGCCATCAAAAAAGGTGGTACTTCATTAAGTTATTGACATATCACATTTCAGCTAAGAGCTTTAACCACAACATAACTAACCATCAAACCTAATCTCATATGAGAGCCACAAGTCAATACTTCTTCACTGATCCAATAAAAGTAGTGCCTAGATCTCAATCTCTTGAGTCTCAGAAAGAAATTTTGAAATATTCAGAAATTATTTTGGTAGTTTTGAAATAGCACCCCTGCTTAACCCGTATCCCAAAAACAGTTCAATGTAAAGGGCTGATCTAGAATAAGTGATCAATTACAGCAGCAATCCACACAACATGATTTCAATTGATATTTAATTTTAGGTCATAGAGAAAATGGGAGGGGCTTCTTACCCTTTAATCCCCCTGGTTCCATGGAGTACAGGACTTAAGAGGGGAAAGTTACACCTAATAACCTTTCAATCAAAATCTGATCAGAAGGGGTCACTTTTCAATGTTTATGTCAATTATGGAGCTGATGAGACTTGTGTCAAAATATCAGAATCAGAAATTTCTTCAATGAGTCTAAAAAAGAGTGCCAAGAGCTCAGGAGAAGGAAATTTTAGAAAGTGGTATGAATGAAAATGTCAGAAAGATACACAAGAAAAATTTGATATTAGAGTTATATTGAAAGAATCCCAAAAACATTTCAGGTCCTGGTTTTGGAGTTTTGGCAACTGGATCCTACGGTCCCAAACCAAAGAAAAAGGTGTATTTTTCTTTGGTTTGGGACCAATGGGCCAGCGGAGCTGGGTGAGCTGGCAAGCTGCCAGCTCATCCAGCTCCACATCTAGACAAGTGCACATATATGTGCATAAAAATTTCTGTAAATGCATAAAATAATGTCAGAAATGGCAAACACTAGTCAGGAACTGATTATTTTCAGAAAAAGCAGTTTCTGACAGGATTTTGCCATTTCTGACATCATTTGGTATATATATGATATACATGTATATATATATATATATATATATCTATATATATATATCTATATATATATATATATATATATATATATATATATATATATATATATACAATATATATATATATAATATATATATACATATAGGGACTTGGAAAAACGACTACAGTTTATTTTCCAACAACTCCCAAAACTGAGCTTGACGTTGCGGAGACTGTTTTGTGACCAAACTGTGACGTCAATGGGAGTTGCCATCCAAATACACAATGCAGGGGTGGGAGTCGCTGGTCCAGATTTTTATTGAGTTTTTATTACTTGCATGGGGGAGTTGCTCCGCCAAATCCCAATAAAGGCATGGTAGTCGTCACAATAAAAGCCACCTGGGGAAGTCGCTGGGCTAATTCTCAATAAACAAATACCCACTGGCCAACTGTTTTGGAGTTCCGGTTTTCCTTTTTTCTCCTAGCTTTTCTACTACTTTCTTCCCCTGCTCCACTGCCCCCAACAATGATCCTCCCATTTTAATTGCTTTTATTGGAGAGCTTCATCATTTCATTGCTCTGGAGCTCCACAACCACCATCTTTTTCCTGCACCTCCTATCTCTCAAGATTGGGCTAAAAACTGCAATCTAGAAGCTATAGGATGGGACAAAAAATATTCTGATTGTTTTGAATTGACTCAAGTAACAGTGGCTGAAAATCCAAAGTTGGAATATAAAAATTTCTAGATGTTTACAGTGGTCTTTTTATTATTTCTTAATTCATTGGTTAAATTGAATTTATTCTGTTAATCTTTTTTGTTTGAAATGTTATTCTCCTTTTTTTTCTTTCATTTATATCTTTTTTCTCATGCTCCCTTGTGTTCTTTCATTTATTTCCTGTTTCTTATGTTTATCAAAGAGGAATTCACTTTTGTGGCCTTTCCTATTTTTTTCGATGAATTGGGTTGGCGACTCCCAACTACGTTTCTTTTTTTGGTGCGGCGACTCCCCTTTTTATGTACAATTTCAATAAATTTGAGTTGTCCCAGCGACTCCCAAAAAAATAACCATTTTAGAAAACGACTGCCATCAACGTCACAGTATGGTTGCAAAACAGTCTCCGCGACGTCAAGCTCAGTTTTGGGAGTCGTTGGAAAATAAACTGTAGTCGTTTTTCCAAGTCCCTATTCTTTTTCCATGGGAGTTTTTTTTTTTTTTGACCTTTCAATCCACATTACGTCCAATACTTAACAAAAGGGAAGTAGTGCCATAGTTTTAATAACTCTACAACTGGAATCTGATCGTAAGGGGTCGCTTTTCAAGCTCTTGCGTTCAATGAAAAGAGGAAGTATGAGAAAAAAAAAGCAATAAAAAACAAACAAAAAGTGGTCTGAGAAAACAAAGTGTTGATTCAAGAGGAAATTACAAGAGTCTACCCAGGTAAGTGGTTTAGTTTGAACGGTCCAGCCTGGAATTGAAGTAGAGAGCTGTGTTGACGGGTTTGACAAAGATTTCTGGGTTATATGAGTTGGTTTCAATGTGAGGCTGAATATTTGATGTACCAGAAGTAAGAGGGCATCTACATCAAGGGTCTTCTGGTCAAAAGGACATGTCAGACAATGATTCTATGTCTAGCAAGGCGTCCCCTCGAAGTACTTCCGCAGCATCAATAAAGTTTTGAACGGCCAAGTTCAACTGAGTGAACCAAACACGGAACCATGACTTGTAATGGTTCTGATCAGGAAACACCTGCGTTTCCGGGATCAGAGGGACAAAATAGAGCATGACGTGGAACAAAGCTTCTTCCAAACGAATTCGAATCGTGTTGGCTTCCGTAATCATCAAGTCGCCATCGAGATCTTCCAAGTTAAAATTCTTCAGCCTTCGCAGGAGCTCCTCGAGACTTGAACGGACCCTTGAAGCTGCTTTACTGAGAAGATCTAGTCGATTGGAATCCATCTCTGTAAAGAATGGGCGTCGGCTTCCGTTGACTGCGCTTTGCGACGACTTCTTAAAAAACAGCCTGGACAACTTGATGACGGGGATGAGCGATTTGACTACTCGAATGACTCGCTTGCTACGTCCATGGACTAAAGGTTGTTCGATGGCGTGGGACGGTTGATGGTTGTGTTCCTTGTTGTACAATGGGTTGGTTAGTAATGAAAAGCCAAGTAGTACTTTATCGATGGTCTCGACCTCATGCAGCCAAAGATCGTGGATAATCTGAAATTCAGATTCAACTATCCATTTGATCGTCAAATTGATCAGAACGCGGGTGTAAGATACGCAGCTGATCAAAAGTTGCTTGTACAAAAGAGCTATGCTGGGTGAAGAGGGTTCGTAGGTGTGGGGAGGGGGTGCTGAGACCCTCAGCCGTTGGGTAATCTGAGTACACTCTTGGTAAAATCCATGGAACATCACATACACATCTGCGAGAGAAGAGTTCAGGCCTCTGAGTCTGAAGGGTTTGAGTTCTTCAAGATGCTGGTCGTTCTTGTTGTGGATAGAGAAAGCTCCTAGTGGGGGCACTCGAAAGAGGGTATCTTGTACAGAATGAACTTCATCAATAATATCCTCCATGTCGGCTTGGGCGTTTAAAATCAGCTGGAATTTTGAGGCTGGTTCTCCCTGCAAGCCAAGTGGGTCGAGTAATTCTGATAGGTTCACAAGCTGGCGATCAAGCAAAGGGAGAAGAACTGAATGTAGCCGAACCAAAAGTTCTTTCTTTTGAGCGATACCAATCGAGAGATCGATCGACCTGCTGGTGTCACTGCCACGCTCGTTTTGTTGGTCACCTTGATCCATCAGACGCTGGAATCCCCTGACAACCGCAGCTTGAGACAAATGTGGGAAGTAATGAGCAGATCAATTGGTGACTTCATGATGAAGGTCTTCAAGTCTAATATTGATACATAGATTTAGTCATGTCCAAGTAGGATCGAAAGTTGAAACTGACCCTTTTGCTCGTCTAAATATCGACCGTTCCACCGGGGCCTTCCTGCCGAGAACATGGTAACTCTTCAGTTATTTTCCAGGGTGTGAGACGCGTCTTGCAATGGAAGCCGCTCGTAGATATGTGCAGTTGACGAAAGGCAGAGGATCTTCTTTCCGGTCGAAAAGTATGCTGCTGGCTTGGGGCAGTTCACAATATTAGTTCATACCAACCAAGCGGGTGGTATTTAATCTCCTCACCTGAAAAACTCCAAGAAAGAAGAAACTCGGTCTTCCTTCCCACGTGCTTGCTTCGGGCTACGGGTGTCGTGTTCGTAATCTGGGGCATACATGGAGAAAAGGGTAAAACGAGTAAGGTACAACAGCCGAAAACAAACAGAACGCGTGATTCCAAAGAAGACATACTAGAATATTTAAATGCCCAGGATTGACCTTGAAACAGAAAGAGAAAAAAAACAAAGCGTCGGTTGCAGAGTACTGTAGCTTGTAAAGGATTGAGAAGGATTGTGAAGAAGGATGTCAAAGGAACTCAACTTCGGCGGGGGGAACTGACCTCCCGCGGGGACCCTCCGGAGGAGGCAAGGCGATCCCGGGCGGTTGGCGCGACAGCCTCGCCACCCCGCCGCCAAAGGCCTTGACTCTTGTGGGGAAGACAGGATCCAGCACTGATGCAGGTTCCGCCAATGGAAACCTGCCGCCGGGCAGTTCCATCCCGGCGCCAGCCTAAGGAAGAGGCACGCGTGATGATTCGGCGCCCCTGGCTTCCAAGGTTTTGACTCGCCGCTGGATCCGAGCGAGCTTCAGTGACCGAAGCGCGGGCGCCGCACACCAACCGGAACATTTCTCAAACTGGAAATCAAAGTCTGATGTCAGACTGACTCCCAACTAGAACGGCAAGCGGTTCTGAAGCATCACGTTTTGAGCTCCCGCTAGACTCCACCTACCCTTGTCTCTCTCCTACCAACAACCTTCAATAGATTACTTATGGTGCTGGCGCTAGACTTGCTATTTGTAATATTCACTCGTTGTGTCATCTCACTCTGCGCTGGAAATCCGATTGACACTTTCTTTTGTCCTTCCTGTTTCCAATGACGGGGGTTCACAAAAGTGTTTTTCGCTTCCGCCTCTTGTGCGTACTTCCGTAACCCTCAAGTAAGAGGTTCCACATTTACTTGAGGAAAGCACAACGTAGAGGAAAGAGCATAAATTAGAATCCTCTATATTCTTCCATGGCCGTTTTATCTTTTTTAGTATAGGGGACTTATCTTGCAAAATTCTAGGTCATAGACAAAATGGGAGAGTTTTTTCAATGTTCAATCCACTTTAGGGGGGTTCACATTGGGTTATTTTTTTAGTGATGCTGATGCCAGAGATTGTTTACTGATGGTGTAATTTGGTTGGATTTGGGTGAGAAAATTTAAAGATGTTTGCTGACGTCAGTTTAAATTTAACTTCACTTTTACTGACAACAGCCCAATGTGAACCGGGCTATTAAGTGGGGCACGGAAGAGGGAGCAATTACCAGCAATTACCATCATCATCTTGACAACTTTTTCAAATTGGAATCTGATCAGAAGAGGTCACTTCTGAATGTGGATAATATGAGGAATTGAGTTGATGAGTCCTAGGTTTGAGGTATGTATAAGACTCTGGAAGTTGAATTAATCTACCAAAAAAAAGTGTTAAGAGAGCTCAATAGAAGAAATTATGTGAAAAAGTCGTATGAAGGAACATGTGAGAAAGATACATGAGGAACAATTTGACATGGAGTTCATGGAAAAAGAATCTGATAAAAATTTCAGGCTCTGGGGTTCAATGAACATAAAGAAATATGGAGCAATAAAAAGAGAATAAAAATAAAAGTGACCTGAAAAAAAAAAAAAAGAATTGTAAATCAAAGAAGAAATTTGAAGAGTCTGCCGAGATAAGTAGTTTGAGTACAAACAGTCCAGTCTTGAATTGAGGTGCACAAACGTGTTGACTGGCTTGAGATAGATTTATGGCAAGTTAGCTGGATTCTAATATGAGGTTAGATATTTGATTAACCAAAAGAGGACATCTAAATCAGGAGCCTCCTGGGTCTCCTGGTTATAAGGAATCGTCCGAAAATCAGATTGGGTGTTCAAAATCAGCATCCGGACAAGGTATTGGCGGCACGGATAAAGTTTTGAATGGCCAAGTTGAACTGAGTGAACCAAACAATGAACCATGACTTGATATGATTCTGATCAGGAAGCCCCTGCGTTTCCGGGATGAGGGGAGCAAAATAAAGGAAGACATGGAACAAAGCTTCTTTAACCAAGTTCGAATGTAGTCTGCTTCCGAGAACATGTTATCGGAATTGAGCTCTTTTGGGTCATCACTCTCGAGTGTGTCTAGGAGCCCCTGGAGACCTGAACAGACCGCCGAAGCGGTTGTACTCATATCATGAAGTCGACTGGATTCCATCTCTGTGAAAAATGGGTGTCGGCTTTCGTTGACTGCGCTTGGCGCCGACTTTTTTTTTTTTTATAAAACAATCTTGACAACTTGATGACGGGGATGAGCGATTTGACCATTCGAATGACTCGCTTGATGTGTCGATGGAGTAAACGTTTTTTGATGGTTTGGAATGATTGTCGCTTGCGTTCTTTGATGTGTAATGGATTGATCAGCAATGTAGATCTGGCTAGTATTTGGTCCATCGTAACGACGTGAGGCAACCAAAGATCGTTTATAATCTGAACATCAGATCTTACCATCCAATCAATCGTCGAATCGTATCGCGGGAGGAAGATACATGCTCGATCAAAAACTGGTTGGATTCAGCTATGCTCGGTGAAGAGGGTTCGTATGCGTGGGGAGGGGGTGCCTGATCTGAGTAGACTTTTTAAAAACTACATGGAGTTCCGTATACAACGTGGTGAAATACTTAATACAGGGTATTGATTCTGAAGTATTTGAGTTCTTGAAGATGCTGGTCGTTGCAGTTGCCGTGACAATTTCTCGAAGGTCCTACTGACTTGAGCTTTAGATATATATTTATGTTGAACTTGATCAATAGTACAATCTTCCAAGTCAGATTGAATGCCTAGAATCAGCTGGAACATCGTGGCTGGTTCTTCCTGAGAGTTGAATGAGTTTTCAAAGGTTGGTAATCTGGCAATCAAGCAAAGGGAGAAGAACTGAATGTAGCCGAGTCAAAAGTTCTTTCTTTTCAGCCATACGGATAGAGGCATCTTCATCGGTTTGAGTGGCGGTTACATTTGATGACGTGCTACACAACGCGGCTTCCAATATTAATGGGGCTCTCCGGGGTACTGGCGGTGGGACTCGACGGAACCCGCGTCTCGTGGTAAGCTCCCGCGGGGACCCCCCACCCCCCACCCCCCGGAGGAAGCGGAGTGGTCGGGGTCATCCCGAGTCAGGTTCCCTAAAGGCCATCCCGCGGAGTGCTCTCAACGCGCGCCCGACGCGCAACTGCACTGTACTATTTATGTAAATATATTCAAATTTCACTGGCTCATCCGCAACACTAGAGAGGACAAACTACATCTTTATTATCACCAACTAATTATTGATTTATTTCTACATTCCAGCCGCGCCACAGACATGTCTGACCCCAAGCTCATTCGGAAATGGATTAGACAGCAGATCATCCTGGATCAAGCAACCGTAAGCAAGTGTTTGGAATCTAATCCATTCATGTCAGCTCTTTCCATCCTTTGTAGGCTCATTTGAGAAGTTTTACTGGCTGACTAGGTCACTTATCGAGACCTGGCCGAGGAAGCATCTTGTGGAGCTGATCAAGCACGCCAATTGTTACAAGAGTTCTGTCAGTCGGAGGACGGCACACGGCTGAAAGTGGAGCCCACCTATCTGATCTTCGGAACCGATAAACGAGTCGTTGGAGATTGTACCAAGACGTCCAAGATTGAAATGGCTCGAACTGGTCAGCTTGAAGGTGTGTGTGTGTTTCGGTCCTTCTCAATCTGCTGGATTTGACTGGGAGTAATGTTTGTCCATGAAATGTCAAGCTGGCTTCGATCCGTCTCCATGAGATTCTTCGCTAGTCATACCCTCTCTTCCTTCCTTGTTCAAGTTGATGATCGTGTTCGTTGATTTCTTCTATCTTTGCTTTTATTGATTTATTTCTGAAAAGACCTCAAATCAACCTTTCTTTCAGTCTCATGTGTCCAGATCTATAGCATCAGTGCCACTCAAGCTCCCGTAATCAACCTGTCGATTCTCCTAAAACCCCGTTCAAGTCGCTTCGGACTCTGCCAGCTCACCTCGATGTGCTTTTTCCCATCTAGGACCCAAATGTATTCAAGTCGTACACGGATCCACGAGTCAGCCTCAAACCAAAATCAAAAAACACGTCCGAATTTGCCAAAAAAGAAAGCCAGGTAAGATTCTTCGCACCTTACCAAAAATACAGAAGAAAAACAAAGAACGAGAACCAAACACCGATTGGATGAAAAAAAAAAAAAAAAAAAATCAACGTAGGGCGTGGATCCTGAACCCAAGAAGGAACCAAAGAACCTATCGTCCCATACAACAAATTACAAGAAGCACGAGCCAGAGGATGCGAAAAGGGCGTCGGTTGATCGGACCCAATCCAAGCCCAAGAAGAGGAAAGAAAGCATCGAGACTCCAACAGATAAGAAAGGTACTTCCGAAAGCTCCCAGGTCAAGCCCAGCCCTAAACAGCCCGCGAAATCATCAAACAAAAATGTCGACACTCATGCCGAGACTGTTGTCCAAGTCCCCGCAAAACGGTCAGCTTCAGAGGTAGATAATCGGAAGGATTCGACGGATAAGAAACCCAATCCAGGTTGGTCATCCATCATATTCATCATCGCTGCTAAGCGCGTCGTCGATAGAACTTTATCATAAACGGATAACGATTTTTATTCCATAGGGACGGAACATGCAGCCGGAACTTGCAAGAACGGCAGCAAGCAAACGGATGATACGAGTACAGCAAAGGCCACTACGGCGGGGGAAGAGTGTTTAGAGGGACGAAGACGAGTGACGAAGACTCGGATGGTGAAGAAGAAGAAGATCGTGCGGGTGAAGGACAAGAAGGGCTACCGGGTGAACCGGGAAGAAATCGAGGAGGTGGAAGAGACGTACACGGACTGGGAAAGCGAGGAAGAGGAACCCGGGTCACAATCTAAGAAGAAGAAGAAGAAGAAGATGGCCAAGACCACCTCGCAGAGTACTCCTCATCCTCCCGACCAACAACCTATAAAACCACCACCCGCCGCCTCTTCCTCCTCCGCCAAGCCCCACCCCGACTCGTCCGAGCTTCCTTCTACTAAAACTGGTGTCACCCCTCCACCTCAATCTAAGAATAAAACTCACATCGTTAAGCCATCTAAAAAAGAACAATCTAATATCACCAGGTGCGCATTTCTTTCATCTCCCATGCGTGTTCAATCTACAAACACAGACATATTCCATGGAGAATCTAGTTGACGTTCTTCTTTCATTCTAACAATTGACGCAAATTTGTTCCTCTTTTGCTATCTTTCAACACCACAAACAGCTTTTTCAAAAAAAGCTTAATTGATGACCACTGCAACAAGTAGTAAATGCATTCCTTCATTTTTGGTACATATATTCTCAATTCATATGCACCCGTTTATCCACACATGATCATGTTGTCAACATCAAACTCAATGGAGGGTAGATATGTAGGTGCTTTTTTAATGACGTTGGATGTGGCCTATAATATATAATAATTTTCCCTGTTAACATGGAGCTCATGATCATTTGTCGAACAAAGTAAGTATGGTTGGGGAAGGAAATCAATCTGCACTTGTAGACCCCTGTCTTTCTATAAACAAAATATTTCAATGCTCTGGAAATTAATAAGAATTGGCACCAGTAAGAAACTGATAGAAATGGGTGTGGGGTACATAATATGCAGTTACGTCCCTTGAGATAGAACTGCACACAAGTATTGTGGAAAGCCTCCAGGTTCACCACCACAATGGCCCCTTTGGTATCCTGAGGGAGTTCCATCAACTTTGAATTGGAATTTGGTTGGCCTGGATGGGATAGTCGAATCATACCTTGACGTCACTTGACATCCCTCCAATTTTTTCCTGGTGAGTGATCCAAACAAAAGAAGGGTAGACAGATGTATTCACAGTTTGACTCACCTATAAGCCAGTTGCGTCAAGCCGATCTAATAGTTTTGGTGGGGCCACTGCCTGCATATCAGTTGGCGGCAGACGACCCGGAGTTCCTCATAGTGGGCACATTGAAGTTCTGTTATCTCTTTTTTTCTTTGTTTAGAAAGTGCCTGGAAGGATCTCTCAATCAGGGAGCGTTGGGACTGTCTTCTTCTACTTGACGCAATGGCTGTGACTACATATACCACCTCTCTTGCCCTTCCAACTACAAGTGCGCCATGAACAAGGCTTGCTGGCTCTGGTAAAAAAAAAAAAAAACCAGCTCACACACCCAAAGAACTCTCTGTGTTGATTTTGCTTTATTTTCTTTTGGTAGGGAAGCAAGTGGATAGGAAGGGTAAAAACAAAAAAGGGGGTGACAAGTGGTAGATGAAAGCGTGTGTGGATTAAGTGGATTTAGCAGGAGAATGATGTTCGGGAGATGCGAAGGGCCAAAAGTTGAACAGTTTGGAGAGCAGGGTGGGGCTGCTAGTGGTCGCAGAAGAAGGCTGTCGTAGCTCACGCTCCTGGTTCCACTGCTTGACCTTCTGCGCATGTTCGAGACGCCGCAGTTTTTCGGCCGTGGCTTCGTTTTCTTGGGTAGCCGAGACTCTGAGCTAGAAGGAAAAAAAAAAAAAAAAACGAGATGGAGGATGTTCAGAGTGGGAAGAGGGATGGAACAACGAGAGAGGAAGAGAAAGAGAGACTCACGAGGCGGTTGCGCCATTGGACCATAGCACGTTCCTCGTGGATCCAGCGCTGCTTGAGGATGGCGGCCTTGCGGAGGCGCAGAGGGGTGCGATGAGCGATCTGGTCGGGGACGAGTTTACGGATCTTGCGGTCGCGGCGGGCGCCCCAGATGTGAAGCTGTGCGACGCGGATCTCTGCGCGAGCGTGCCCGGCCTTGTTTCCGATGAGGGCCTGCCCGCTCAGCTGGCCCGCGCGGATGAGTAGCTCCCGTGCCGAGGTGTGGGATAGCCCGTTCATGAACAGCTCTACCACGTACCGCTTCAGCCGTGGGCTCGGCGCATCATCTCTCGCGGTGCGGCGTGGCAGCGTGCGGTCCATGCTCCCAATCAGGTAGTACAGTAGCTCGCTCAGCTCCTCGTCGGCCACCGTCGATGCCGGCACTATCCTTTGAGGTGCATGGTGTGACGCTTTCGCGGGCACACGCCGCCCCGCCGTCCTCAGCTTCAGCTTCTCCGCTAGAGGCGCTAGCGTGGATGGGTGCAGCAATAGCTTCATGAAGATCTGGATAGACGTGCTGGTATATCAGTTTTGTGTTTCTCCCAGCTTCCCTAGTTCCATCGTAGTAGACCGATCACATACCTGGATCGTTTCTTCCCGGACGGTACCCATGACATTGAGCTCATTGCGTGTCCAGTCTTCGACGATCTTGTGGAGCTGGGCTTGGCCGTGAAGGGTGAGTTGTCTGACTAATTGCCGAAGGGAGGAATGCGTTTCAGTTTGAATGTGCCAAATCAAAAAAAAAAAAAAAAAAAAAAAAAAAAAAAGGGGGGGGGGGGGGGGGGGGGGGGGGGGTGAGAGAGAAGTCCTACCCGCGAGTTGATCCTGGGCAAACGAGTCAGGTTTGGATATTTTCTTGGTGAGGTTAGCGTCGACGGCTGCGAGCGGGACGAGGAGTGGGAAGCGGGGTGCCTCCTCCGGCTGGATGGGAGGGCGCCACTGGGTGCCGACGAGCGCGCTGCTGGGCAGGAACGGGTTGTCCGGCGGGAACGCGGGCCGCTGGATGGCCTCCGCCCGGCGGCTCTTCTTCAGCTTCGGCCTCGCCTGGTGTGCCGTGCTGCTGCTGCTGAATCCTCGTCGTAGTAGTGCTTGCATCCTTTTCCAACTGCTCTTCTTCCTTCTTCAGAAGGGAAAAAGCAGAAATAAATATAAACAGGAGAGCCTGTCACATCCCCATAACACATCTGTGACACTCCAACATACCAGACGAGACGACGTCGCCTCGCTCGGCTGCACGACCGGGATCAGCGTATGTCCGAGATACGTAAGCAACCGATTCTTCCAAGTTGGCAGAAATGAAATTTGAGAAATACAAAAAAAAAAAAAAAAACATGTTTCTCGCCAGAAGACTCGCACCATTCACATTCGGAACACGGCCACTCCCTCCGACAGCGCACTACTACTCTCAGAAGCACTCCATCATCAACGAGTACCGAGCACGGCAGCAGGAAGACTTCAAAGCGCGGAACCGGAGTCTCCTGTTATATGCGATATCGATCGGGGTAGTGACGCTGGGCCTGTCGTATGCGGCGGTGCCATTATACCGGGTGTTCTGCTCGGTGACGGGGTACAACGGGACACCGCAGACGTCCAAAGACGGCTCGGGCAAATTCGCAGCCGACAGGATCCGGGAACCCGTGGGCCAGAAATCTATCACCATCCGATTCAACGCCGACAAGAGCGATACTCTCAACTGGAAGTTCTGGCCCTGCCAGAAATCACTCCAGGTCAAGCCCGGTGAAACCGTGCTCGCTTTCTATAAAGCTAAAAACCTCGCTGACCACGACGTCTTGGGCGTCGCTACCTATAACGTCACCCCTGGCCAAGTCAGCTCCCTGTCTCTTTCCAATAATAAAATTCCCGTCTAAATGAAATGATAAACTGACCATCTGATATGGAATGTAGGTCGCGCCATACTTCGCAAAGGTGGAGTGTTTCTGCTTCGACGAACAGCGACTGCTCGCGGGCGAAGAGGTGGACCTGCCCATCTTCTTCTTCATTGACAAAGACTTTGTAGACGATCCGCTGATGAAAGACATCGACGATATCGTGCTCAGCTACACCTTCTTGTTGAGCCATCATCATTCTTTCCACCACTTCTTTTGAAGAAAAAAAAAACTGATAGTTGGTTGGTACTACATCATTACAGTAAGGCTAAGCGCAACTCGTACGGCTTCCTCGAACCTGATATCCCTCAGGGCCAACAACCTCCTCCGCATTTGATCCCCAATCATCATCATCAGCAGCAGCAGCAGCAACAGCAACAGCAACAGCAACAGCAACAGCAACAGCAACAGCAACAGCAACAGCAGGCCGCCGTTCCCACCGCTTCCAATCCTTCACCTCACGCCAACTCGCCCGCGGGCAGCATCAAATAAAACTAAAAAAAAAAGTGTGAACCATGATATCCCCTCTTCTTGTTCATAAGCTCCCTCCTGTATTACGATATTTCCCTCCCTCTTTCATAACGCGCCACCGCGCATCCTGTCCTTCGAAATTTTTGTTCACTCAACCACCTGAACGACGAACTGTCAAACGTGACTTCCCGAGGGGTCTTTTCCTTTGTTCTTTGTGAATGTGGGAGCTTTCAGGACCATTCCATCCCTTCAAATCTCCTGAAAAGATCCAGTGTAATAATACATTCAATCTCATGAAATCAGCAACTTTTTTCAAAAAATAAAAAATAAAAATAGGAAACGCGGCCACATGAAGGTTTGTCTCTTGATGGTCCTTCCTTACAACAAGAGAAGCCGGATATGGCGGGTATGTATGGGAATCAGAGGAAGAGAGTATGCGTTGGACACGCGCGGAGAGAACATGGATTTACGTGGCTGGTCGTTCTGCGGAGAAGGGGACTTGGGTCGGGTCTTTCGAGTGGAGTGGGAGGGGAACACTCCAGACCAGAACTCGGTTTTTTTTTTCACAAGGTTTCCTCGGTTCATGTGGGCGATTATATATCCCCGCGAGCAGTGTGGACCTAGATGCTGAGCGGTGAATACTTTGGTGCACACCCTATTACTCTCCATTCCAGTTTTTATTTGACTGCAGAAGTTTGTTAAAAGGTTCCATACATACTCGAACAACTCATCTCATCGCCGGCCTCATTCTCCCATCCCACCGCGAGCCGCCGCGCAGCTATTTTCTCCATCTCCATGCCCATCCCCTGCATGCATACATACAAACAGATGATGCTCATCTAAGCCCACCCGGCTATGTATGTACCTGATCATTTTTTTATCAAGCTTGAATGATCCGGAAAAGTGGTCCGAGCGTGAAACACCCAAGCGATTCGCGCCGTGCGTGTGGAAGAATGCTTGTCTGTTTGTTCTCCATCATCCAGTCGTTCCCGAAGAGGTTGTTAAAGGCACACAGAATATCCTTGATACAAGCTGATTGGATGGAGGGATATGATAAGTAAAAGATTGCGCGTGAGAGTAAATACACTTTTGAACTTCAGATTAGAAGAGAAAATTGTGGTGACTGGATAGGCCACGAGAGACAGTAAGAGAGAGAGAGAGAGAGAGAGAGAGTTGGTGGAAAATGAAATTGGAAAGGTGAGACGACGGTTGATAATCACTCCAGCCAACTGTTGGGGGAAAGATAAGAGAGGGTATTTATAAGAGAAGAAGAAGGGCTAGCTTAGAGTCTCGAAAAGCCTTTCCAAACCCGAGAACCAAACAGAAGAAAGCAGATTAGCGAGGGAAGAAGGGAGCGTTGAAGGATGTCCAGTCTCTTGCAGTCTATGGTGCATCTCCTGAGCATGGTCTGGCTCTCTGCCGCACTCCCCTTAGAGGCACACTATTCGCATTCCCAGCAGGCCCATACTATTACAACGGACCCAACTTCCTCGCCGGCCAGCGCCTCCATGCACGAACACCCTTCTTCCTCCGCCCCGACCAGTTACATCGTGGGCGACAAGTATAGCATGATGGGCGGCTGCCTCGTCGTTTGAAATCTTCCCTTTGAATCGGGTGCTCCGGCGTAAGTCTCATATCCTTGTGTCTTTTGTCCCGGCTCTCTCTCTTTTATTCAATTTCAACGCCCTGCTCAACTCACTCGTTTTTATTTTTATCTCTTCCTCCTATGCCGCACATAGAATATACTCTTCCTCTAGTCAATCTTTTGATGCATTCCCGCTTTCCATTGTTTTTTTTTTTTTTTTCTTTCTTCGTATCATCAACTGCATATGACTTCCCTAATTGCATCCATCTCATCACTGTTTCTATATTTTTTTTTCTTGTTAGACATTTAATGGACCAAAAAAAAAACAATTCATGATAACTTGGCCATGTGGCAGTTAGAGCACGTACGAAAACAAAGCAAGGAAGAGGCGTGGTGTCCCGCCCAGGTTACCAGGCCCTCCGTTTGAGAGACTTGTGAGACAGACATAAGTTGGTGTTGTCATGGTGTTGCGGCTGGAGGGTTTCGAGGTTCGGCTCTCGGCCCGGCCTGTCTACCGACGATTTTGACCCTTACTATAATAGTAGTGGCAGACGAATAGCGTGAAAACTATCTCGATTCGATCATCCACCCGGACATCTCCTGGTCCATTTCCCCCTCTAATAAGCCTTTTCTTACATCCCCCCGTCCTCTTCAGCTTGGTCGAGTGGCCAATGGCCTGGTTGAGGGGCCAACCGGCATTCGAGTGGGAGAAACCTTGAGGTCATGCCCATCAGTCTCATCGAGTCATACATACACTGTCAATGACCTCCCCTTATCAAAACTCTGGAATCGCTATGAGGATAGCTGCCTCCTGCCTGGTTGAGTCTCAGGATAAAGCTAGCCCCATGCTCCTATCTTTATCCTGATAAACACGCAATCAACTGCCGGCAGATATTGCTTTCCATATTGAACCACAGAAAAAAAAAATGATGATCCAACATTTTCTAAATTTTTTATATTTGATGCTCCCTTCTCGAGTACTAGGACCGAATCCTTACAGCGGTGAAGCTATCAAGGGCCAAGCTACTACTGACGTGAGTGTTTCCTCTAAGCTTGCCTGCATTGCGGTTACCTTTCTCAAAGACTGATCATTTCGGCTGTTTTTTTGTTCTTTTTTGTTCTATTCTTGGGTATCAGGGCGCCCCTTGGGAAAGGGGAAAGTGAGTGCTCATTTGTCCCATTCATCGTTTGATGCGATTATGGAGAGGGCTCAACTAATTGTATCTGAAAACTTGAACGAAAGCTGTCTTTTTTTCAACTGGCCCCAACCAAAAGGGTATAACCCGATTGCAATCAACAGCCAGATGTGGGATCGTTCTCGGATGTGTGGTGCCTGCATAGAGATCACGAACCAGTATGGCACTCATATGGCAGTCGTCACTGATCAATCCGGAGTAAGTATCTGGTGTTTTTTTCTTTTTTTCTTTGACTCATATCATGAATGCTGATTGCTTGAAATCTATATATAGGTTGGTCCCACCGACCTTGATTTAGGTAAAGACGCTTGGGATGACGTTAGCAATCATGGGCCGTCTTCAGGAATACCCATCACTTGGTTGGATATTTTCTTCTTCTTCCTTCTTGTCCTTCTCTTTGGATTTTGCGGATGATCACTACTCACATCAAAAACTGGAAGGACTTGAAGAGAAAAGAGATAACTGATTATTGATCACTGTTAATTAGGAAACTGGTCCCATGCAATTTCGATACTCCGATCCAGTTTTCCAACGCAGATCATGCTAACCCATTTTGGACGGCAGTGCAAGTGGCTAATGCAAATGTACCCATCAAGAGTTTAGAAGCTCTTCCGACGGATAAGAAAGAACGGGGATGGATTAAACTGAAAAGGGTTTCAGAATCGAACCATTGTAAGAGCAAGTTTTATCAGTTGATCAATTCCTTCTCGAGAAAAAAAAAAAAAAGAGCTCCGCAAGCTAATTTGTTATACTGAATCCTTGTTTGCCAGTCGGGATACCGTGCAAAAAGACGATTGGTCCTGCTGCTGATCTCCGAGTGACCTGCATAAATGGAAAAACAATTGTTACAAAAAATGTTAATCTCGTCTGGGAGGAGAACCAGAAGCCACAACTGGCCAGCGGAAACTGTTGAAGAATTCGGCTCCAATTAGCTACCTAGATCCACATGCCATTTTTTTTTTTCTTTTTTCAAATTCTCATATCTTCATCCTCAATATTCAGAGTATTTATGTACACTTTGCGCGTCTGTTGTCGTTGCTCCTCCCAAGTTTCTTTTTTTTTCTCGTTTTTGTATCTGTAAATCTGCAATTGAAGTTTTGCCATGAGAGAAAAATAAAAGAATATGTGTGTTCCTTTCGAACATTTGTTTACCTTCATAGACATATAAATATTGTACTCTCACTTATGTACTTATGGATAATCAAGGCAATTCTTTGCATCATTTCGACGCTCACATCAACGGATACTGGTTCTCATTTTTTTTTCACGTGGAACTAGAAGGATGCACCCATCTCACTCGGCCTTTGATCAAAAAACAGAGCTTTATAATTCCCAGAAAATGTGATGAAGTCATGTGTACCGGTCTCAATAGCTCAGTTGGGAGAGCGTCAGACTGAAGTGGTGTGATCGGTCTTCGGTGCACCGGACATCGAGAACAGCTACTGATTATCTGAAGGTCCAGTGTTCAAGCCACTGTTGGGACATGTTTTAGCACGTCGTTCCCCGGACTCTTCTGTTCTGTGTTTCCGTGGATGCGGGATTGATCTTGAAGAAGCTGAATCCTTTTTAGGCTCTAGCGTTTACAGATTGTGTCTCCATGTGTATATGGCTCAAAGTTTCACAAATAGGATGGTTTTAGATCTTGGCAGGGAAATAGTCAGATAAATGTCACAGATTCTGAGAGCATTTTTGCTTTTGGGCTACAGACAACCTGATTTGATTTATCGGTAAAACCCAGCTGATGAAGATTTATCCAGTTGCTTGATTTGAACCAACTGAAGTCTGCCCAAAAGTTCCTTCAAGAATCCCAGAGGTGTTGAACTTCCACCTGAGGGATCTGATTCTGACTGAATTGTATCAAAGGGTAAGTACTACTTGGTTGTATGACTTTGACAAGACCAAATAAATGGAATGAAGAAATTTACTTTGATATCAGCAGTTACTGACAACTTGTCCCTTAAGGGTGACGTGGTGTTGTCTCGGTCTGATGAGGAGATCCACTCTGATCCCACTACATATATTCTTGGCAGCTTCCAAGGACTACATAATCAGTTGTTACAAGTATATAGATTAAGGAGTGAAGATAATCAGTCGAGCTCACACTATAGCTGCCGTGCTACATACTCGTCTGCGACCCCCCGGTCGGAAAGCGGAAAAGATGTTAGGATAAACCCGGCGCCGTTTCGAATTTCATTCACAGTCACGGGGGGAAACAGCTATTTATATATTTAGATGATTCAGAGAAAAGATCTAATGGTTTGGATTTTTTAAGTACCAGCCTTACCTGCAGCGTGACAGGCGGCGCAACATGTTGCACAGTCATGCGTCAGGAAGTGTTGTATGGACTATTGATTGGGCCGAGAAAACTTCATAAAACTTGGGTCTCTTGTAATGGCCGATGATCCTACTACATACACCTCTGCAGAAAAATTCCCTCTACATATAAGAGCCCTCTAGGATTGATAACACCTCAATTCAAACCTCTCTCACCGCTGATCAACAGCTTGAGCGTCAAGAAATTGAGGACTTGAGCTGAGCTCTTTAAATTATCTTCCACGTGCGTTCCACTTTTGTACACCCTATATTACTCTCAATGATTTGACGAAAATGCTTGCTCAAGTTTTTTTTTTTTTTTTGCCGGTTTGATTCTCAATTAGAGCTCTCAAAAAACGTTAACTTCGTTATGAACTTGAATATATTCATGATTGGGTTAGTTGGGTTCAGTATACTTATTGTGGATACCTTTGGGATTTTGGGTAAGTGTGATGATATTCGAGTCTTGAAGTTATTTATACCTCAACATCCTCAAAACAAGAACATCTTACTTGGGTTGCAATGAAAAAAAACAAACTGTTTAGACATTCGTCCTGAATCTGAATGGAGTTCAGATGAAAAAATTTACCAACATCTTTCATCAAATTTTAAAGACTCTTTCGAGCTAACAATCATGCACCCAACGATAAAACCGCCTAAGCCATTCTATCGCAATTAGGAGTCTTCGCGGATGATTGCTTATTTCATTTGGGATCCGAAGAAACCCACCCAAAGGGGCTTCATTCATAATTTATCCACCCATCAAATGTGTTACCTTGTACGGAATCCTAAAAGTGGAATTTTTCTATACCGAGAACCCTTGTTACCAGGCGGGAAGCACGCAATCAATTTTCCCTCCGATTTTCCATCCGGAGGTTATCAATTATACCTAAAAGACATGTAAGCAAACACCGTCATATATATGTTCAATTTGAAAATCTGTGAATTCTGCTCAAAAAAAAAAAAGGCATCGTTAAGACTCACTTTATTTTTATTCTCGTTTTTCTGATACCTACTAGAGAGCTGCTTGATGACGCCGACCCCCCAGGATCAATAACATCTGGACGTAAAGTTAAACTCGAGTGATTTCATGGGATTAAGACCTAACAAATTGTGTGCTCCCTACTGGATACTAATGTAGATCACTCACCAAAGAAATACACAACAGTTTTATAGCGTAGGTGTGAATGATAGATAATGCAAAGCACAGATTTGGCTCACTGGGATGCATTTATGGAGATTGAAACTATTGGAGGGAGCTGAGAATGTTTGTTTGTCTCTCTTAAAAGTAAAGGATCTTGGCCAAACAAATCCCTACCTTTGCTGGGACCATAATTCCCAAAAGTAGGGGATATTAGAATGATCCTCTCAGCTGATCTGGACGCGCCAGAGAGGGCCCTGGGAGCAAGTTGGTTTGTTGGAAGTTTTTTTTTTTTTTTCCCAATTCCTGCCGAAGCATTGGGAATTAAGCCTTAGATATAAATTGTAAGGGCTATGTGATATTGGGTTGTTTCCGATGGGCAGAAATGTATGTGCGAAAGTGGGAAAGCCGAGTGCGATCGACGATCGTCAGAGTGATCGTGCTGTTGACCATTATGTAATCCCACTTTCCACTTTCCACTTTCCACTTTCCACTTTCCACTTTCCACTTTCCACTTTCCACTTTCCACTTTCCACTTTCCACTTTACTTTTCCGCCGCGAACCAACCAACAACTGACTACATACTCTGAGTCTGTGCCAGAAGATAAGAACAGGACGCGCAATGAAGGCAAAGGCAATCGAGATACGATGGCACAACACCAAGCCCATCTACTCCACCGACTTCCAGACCATACCCCCATCGAACATCAGCTCACTCATCCCCACCAGATCCCACCACCCGTACCTGGACTCTGAACTCGACAAGCAGGTCAACCAGCTGGAGGCTGAGATGGGCTGCGGAAACGTCTGGAGACTGGCGACCGCTGGGGGCGACAATCTAGTCATGGTAGCTATTTAATATACATACGTCATATTCTTGGTCATCCCATTGAGAAGGCTCACAAGAAGTGCTTCATTCACTAATTAGATGTGGCTCGTGTACCCCAAACCAACGGTGGTACAAGTCAACCAACACCGCAATGCTTACCAATCAGCCGGTCAGCCCACCCTACCCACGCTCGATCCAAAATCCATTCTCGATCACAAGCATAGCCACCCTCCCATCGTCGAATATCTTGCCACTCTTACCAAGCACCAGGGTGTCGTAAACGTCGTCCGATTCTGCCCCAAAGGTAGCTCTGATTAATCTCCCTGTCCTTGACTAGATCTTGGACTAATCTGAAATTAAACACGCATGTTTTTCCCACGATGGCTTGCTTAATAATGCACTTCAGCTGAGATGTTGGCTTCAGCTGGTGATGGTAAGCCATTTTCTCTGCTTCAAAGATACGTGTTTTTTTTGTTTCCCCACATACGGGGGGTCGGATCACGTGCAAATGGATATTCTCAACTTGAACTTGAAGCGTTGACTAGCAAACTCCTTGACAGATGGGAATGTTTTACTCTGGGTACTCTCCACCAATCCGATACCTACTGCTTTTGGCGAGTCTGCTGCCGACAAAGCTTATGAGCGAGAAAGCTGGAGAACCAGATTAATGCTTCGGTGAGAAGTTGATTTTTTTTTTTTGCGTTTTTTTTAGATCAAGGTTATAACTCTGGGATCTTTTTCTTTCT
Source organism: Puccinia coronata f. sp. avenae (assembly GCA_002873125.1). NCBI lineage: Eukaryota > Fungi > Basidiomycota > Pucciniomycetes > Pucciniales > Pucciniaceae > Puccinia > Puccinia coronata. Next base: position 94,740 of record PGCI01000140.1, on the reverse strand, counting down.
TCAGCGGACCCGCCCAGTGCGAGATTTACGATTTAGCATGGTCCCCGTGCGGGGACTTTATTTTGACCGGCGACACCGCAAAGACAGCGCGGATTTGGAATGTCACCGATGGTCCGTCCTTCTTGCGCGATACTTCGCTTGCCATGGGGTAGCTAACGCGTCGGGTTGAGCGTTTTAAGGCTCCTGCATCAAGCAGATAGCCGAGCACTCCAACTTTGTCCAAGGTGTCGCGTGGGACCCATTAGGCGAATACATCGCCACTCAGAGTAGTGACCGGTTAGTTTTCTTCACTTGATCTGATTCTCTTTTTTGCATATTTAGCTGATATCTTGATTTTTTTTTTTTTTTTACCAGTTCCATGAACATCTATTCGGTCCAAATCAATAAAGATGAAAGCGGTGCAGCCACTGCAGAAGTTCACCACATTGCAAAAAACTACAAAATTGATGTTTTGAATCAGCAAGCCAATACCTGGAGTAATTTCCACACTTTCCTTCATGAGAAGGATGATATCAACCCCCCCAGTACTCGATCACTCGCCACAGGTACCAGCATCGATACCCGCAGTGATACATCTGCACCTACGTCTGTAGCATCGGTCCCCACCCCTAAACCAAAACTGCCTCCTCGGACGGTATCGAATGTATCCAATATTCCTGAATCGCCGTCTCATCAACCATCTCCGCAAGTCAATTCCAGTAATCGGGTGCTTTCAGTACCGCCAACTCCGAGCACAGCTGCTACCACGCTATTTAACGAAGAGTCGAGTATGCAGCCTCCAACCGAGATTCCCCAACATAACAGTTTGAGCTCAATGTCTACCCCGCACGTGCGTAACCTATCTCGTTCCAGACAGTCGTCCGTGGTGTCGAGTCAGGCAATGTCGCCCTGCAGCCGTCCGATCCGATCACCTTCACCAGTTCCTCCACTCCCCGCTATTCAAGTTAACGATGAGAAGCGCAGTAGCTCGGTATTGCTTTACGGCGATGAAGGTGCCAGCGCGTTTTTCAGAAGGTTGACCTGGAGTAACGACGGTTCGACGTTGATTACACCGGCAGGACGATGGGAACATCGGTTTAATGAATCGGATAGTGACAAGAAGGGACATAGTGGCAAAGGGAAAGCCAAGGAGGTCGATCGGGGCGCGGGTGGGGAAACATCGACCAAGAAACGACGACGACGACGACGGACCGCCACCAATGACACGATTGTGGAATCGGATGATGAAGACGAGGGTGGTGGGCAAGATCAAGGGAAAGATACGGCGACGGTGTTTATTTACGGACGAGGGGCGATCAGTGCGAGCAGTGGGAAATCGCAAGCATGTCAACCTCTGGCGCGATTGCCGGGCCATAAAAGCAGCAGTGTGGCCATCCGCTTTTCGCCGGTCATGTACCGCTTGAAAGCTTTGAAGTCGGCGGGTGGCGCCAAGAAGTCTGGCCAGCTACTCCCTCCCATACAGGTCGAGCTAGCTCACGGATCTCCCATGCAAGAAGTGGATTTGAATCAAGCCCCCTCCGACCGCCCGCGCCATCATCGTCACGCTTCTAAATCAGACGATCAAACGGCGGGCACATTCGACCTGCCTTACCGGATGATCTATGCTGTTGCTACGCATGATACCGTCTACGTTTACGATACTCAACAATCCTCACCCATCTGCTTATTCAGCAACCTGCATTTCTCCAGCTTTACAGACTTATCTTGGTTAGTCCATGTTGCGCCATTATTTCAGTGTACTTTGTATAGGTTGACTCTGACCAGCCGCCTCTCTTTGGACCTGGTCGGTGATGTGGGGAAAAAAAAAGGACGAGCGATGGAGAGACGCTAGTGTTGAGCTCGAGCGACGGATATTGTTCGCTGGTGATCTTTGAGAAGCACGAGTTGGGGGAGCGGATGACGGAGGAAGAGATGCGGGAACATCTGCCGCCGACGCTGATGATGCGACACGTGATGGGGAAAGAGCCGGCGTCGTTTCCCTCGTCTGGCTATCCCGGCAAGCCGGCCGCGAGCAGCAGCAGCAGCAGCAGCGCTGTCCCTCACAGCGGCGGCGGCGTTGCGGAGCAAAGCGTCGGCGCACTCCCCGAGCCCAGGAAACGCGAGATGGAGCAGCAGGATGGTAACCCGGCGCCCGGCGCCCAGCCTGCCTCGGCTGCCGATGCCCTCCCCCAGAAGAAAAAGAAACGCGTCGCGCTCACGTACGAGGGTCCTGTTAACGGCTAGCTCATCTTCCATCTCTCTCTCTCTCCCGTGTCTCTCGTGCACCCCCCGGCCCTCTTTCGAGGCAGTGCATCGTCGGTATCATGCCGCTTGCCGTGGGAGGATGGCCGGGCCGAGTCTCGGCCCGGATGCGTTTGTCTCACGAAACGCGCTTCTCACTTTTTTTTTGTTTCTTTTGGAGCTCGGGTCGCGCTGTTTGTCCTTGATGGGTCATGACAATGACAATGATGATGATGATGATGACGAAAGTATGTAGTGGAAAGAAAAGTGTTTTTTTTTTTTTTTCTGAGAAGACGTAGATGCTGTCCAGTGGGGGGAAATAATTAGTTTATTTGTGGGTTGTACATATGTACGACAAAGAAATGAAATGGAGGAGGGAGAAAAAGGAAAGCAAGTTTTCCATAAATATGATCATGTGCTTGCATCTTTGTGCAGATGTACATCATAAATACATGAAATCTGTAGCTTGGAATGGGGGATGGGATTGGATTTTTGGCCACATACAGGTAAGCTTGGGTTGTTGACCCTTGGACTGATCCCACAGTAGGTCACATGACATAACATTTTCTAATTTGACCAGTGGATAAGGGATGGTGGTTTGGTAAAGAGGTGATGGAAAGTATGTGGACATCTAGTACTCTAGCCATATATTCACATGTCTACAAAAATAGCCAATAAATTACTTGGATTTGGTTCATATGTCCATGGAAGAGTGTATTGCCTCAAGCCAGCTACATAATCTTGATGCTGACAGTGAAGCCCACACCTGTGTCAACTACATTTAGTAGTATAGTGAAGCCAAGGATGCGCGCACGATAAGGCCTTTAAAGGGGATTTATAGTGTGTAAATCCGTTCCGTGAGTTCCGCGGAAGTCGGCCCTCCGCCCGCGCCAAGTTCCCCCCAAGTTCGCCTGAACCGAACCCCCATGTACTCATATTTATTCGCTCCTCCACGGCCATTATCTGGCCTTTCAATTCCAGGCACCTGGGGGATCTAGAATTCCTCAGGTGCCTTTCCATGAGCTTTTATACCGCCCCCAATCGACTCCAATCCTCCCAGCCAGGTGTAAGGGCCACCCGTATCCCCAGTGTGCCTCACTACTATCCCATAGCCCATGAAAAGACCAATGCTGCTGTCAGCACGGGTGGCTGCAAGGCGATCCTTTTTTGACCGGCCGATGGAGTACTTGACTCACGGTTCTTCTTTTGAGGACTCTTCCACCCCATGCACAGACCTTTGAATAGCATCATTAACGAGTACACTCGCTAATACTTTTTTCGAAATTTTCAATCGCTTTTGTTCTTTCATCTCAACTCTATCAGTCTTTCATCTTCATAAGAAAAAAACGTGAACGAAGGGCAGAAAAATCACATGAACAATTCAATGAATGAAAGATGACATAAACAAGTCAATAAATGAGCATGAGGGGAAACAATCAACTGACTACAAATTGAGTAAAAGTGAGGAGAAAACAAAGAAAATGAGAGTGTAAAATAAGCATCAGGTGTTGTTTGTATCTGTTTGGCCATAAAATCATTGGTTGGCCTCATCACCGCCGTTCTGGTTGTTCTCGGTCGCGCTACCTTCAACTTGCGGTTCGCCGTTCTGGTTGTTCTTGGTCGCGCTACCTTCAACTTGCGGCTCGGAGCCAGCGCCTTGCAACCCGCACGAATCTGTTTGATTATCCTTCTTACTCAGCAAAATCCAGTCGAAGTGAAGCGCTTCCCGAACGGCATCGATTTCATCCTTGGAGTAAAAACTTGGGTCACCGTCCAAAAGAGTCTTCTGAAGATTGACTCCGGTGGAGGGCTCCACTGCATCAGGCTTGATCTTGAGAACTAGACCCCACTTCTCAAAGGATCCACGAGCCTTTGCAGGCCATCTTCGCGATGTTCTTCCACTCGATGCCTTCACTTGAAGTTTATTCAAGAGGTACATCAGTTGGAACCCCCAACGGCAACACATGGATTTATCCGGAACAGCCAGAACTCACAAAGTATGGTTCTGAGTTGTGCGCGCATTTTCTTCCGCTTGTCCAACACTTCGCCCGCTTCCCATGGCTTGATTTCCAATTCAATCGCATGTCGTGGTCTCTTGATTGGTCGGCCCCCAGGGTTCAGCTCTCCGTCTACCGTCATTCCCGTCACCCAGATGTGGAATTTCTTCCAGCATTCATACTTAGCTTTCAACATGTCCATATACTCCTCTCCAAGAGGAGTTCCCCCGCGGAGAAAGACTGATCCCAGCTGTTGAATTTCAGTCGTGAAAGGCAACTCTCCGCGCCTCGTACCTAGCTCGAGCTGTGAAAGGCAACGCTCCGCAGCCCCCGCGCGAGCATGAGACTCGCACTGCCCATCTCCCTATAATCGGTTAGGTCTCCCACGACCGTCCTCAAAGCTCGGTTGTTCTCTCGCCTGTCAAACCTCAGCAGCTCCTACTCGCTCGACTCAACACTCAACTCTCGGACCCCGCTCCTCAAGGACGACCACATCCGACTAGCTGCTCTCAGGCGACTCAAGACATATACTCCGTAAAGTCTCAACTAGCTAGTCTTGGATCCCCAAAAACTCCCATACTCATCGGTCCTTTCTTTCCTCCATTTTTGTTTCTCTGTTTAGATTTGTATAGGGATCGCTTCTTCTGCTTAGGCTCTTCTAATACCCGCTTGTGCTCTTCTTGGCTTGTTCGTCTCTTTTTCCTTTTTTTTCTTCTCCTTCTTCCACTCCTTCCTTCTTGTGGTTAATGTCTTTTTCGCTGACTTTCTTTTTTCTTTCTTTCTTTCTTCGCTCTCAGACTCTGCTCGCTCATCTCGCTCATACTTCTCCAGCTTCATATCTAATATATCAAGTCCTCAATCTTCACACTCTCCCATCTGATTAGTGGTATGCCTCTAAAGCTGTCTCATCACTTTCCTCCATTCCACACCAATCCCGTCGGATATTTTTATTTCTTTGTTGCTCTTCTAAATCTCATCTTCTTTCTTTGTACTGACTCTTTTATCTTGTCAGTCTGGTTTTGGTTATTTAGAAATTAATTCTTAAATTCAATACGATTAACAGTCGAAACACACCAACCTGAAAGGTCAAACCCCTGACTCCCAAACCAGACTCTAACACTCGTCGCGATGGATGGTATTAACCCTACCATATTAAAGACGACTATTGAGGCCATACCAGTCCTTACTGAGGACAACTACTCAACCTGGAGAACTCGCATTACCGCTCTATTTAAGCTCGGCGGTCTCAAAGATCAGATCCTCGAAGGTCAGCCCGCCCTCGAAGAGAATGACAACACCATTCTTTGTGCCATCATCCTAGCCAAACTCTCGACCACCACCCACAACAATGTGGTCAATTCGGCAAATGAGGACGACGCGGCTGAGCTCTGGAAGAGCATCCAGAAGAGATTCGTGTCGACCGAACCTTCTAACAGAGCTAGAGTCTACAATGCGTTCGCGAACATCACTTACGACTCCAGCAACATCGAGAAGTTTGTCACCGAAGTCAGAAGTTCACTTGTCAAGATGGAAGATGTAGGAGTTGTAATTCCCGACGACATTCTCACCTACGACCTGCTTCGCCGTCTACCTAGCAATCTTGACAACATCAAGCAGAAGATAACCCACTCCACAAATGGAGAAGACATCAAGCCCGAGTCTCTCATTGACCATCTAGAGATTCACATCAACGAGCTCAAGGTCTCAACCGGCAACAAGAGTCACTCGGTTGGATCCACCATGTTCACCAAGGAGGATCCCCGCTGCAAGACCGGAATGCACAATCCGTTCTCTAACTCGCACACGAAGGAAAACTGCTGGATGCTGCATCCGGAGAAACGGACCGCCTTCTACGAGAAGAACAACGGTTCCAACGTTAGCTCTTTTTCCACTTTCATCTCAAATCACCCCAACACCTTCATTCTAGACTCCGGCTCGACTTCCCACATGGTGTCTGATAGAAAACTCTTCTCCGCTCTAGACGAAACCGAAAAAGGACTAATCAACACTAGCTGCGGCGAAAACACTCTCAAAATCGAAGGCAAGGGTACTATCCGCCTAAGATATAAAGATAAACTTGTTGTTTTCCACAACGTTCTTCTAGTACCTAAGATCACTGTGAACCTGCTGTCGCTCCGTCATTTACTCCTTGAACAATGCAATGTGATCTTCAATGTCAATCACTTCTCTGTGCTTAAGAACGACTCTGTCTACCTTGAAGGGAACTATCACCACAATATTCCCGTGATCAACCTAGAGCCAGACGTTCATGTATCTCACCTTAGTTCTGCCGAGCTGCTGCACAAGGCCCTCGGCCATGTAAGCTATAGGAGAATCAGAAATAAGATCGGAATTCCCATCAAAGCCCCTGAAGCCTGCAAGAGCTGTGCTGTTGTGAAAATCACCAAGGCTACCTTCAAGCATAGGTCGTCCACGGCTTCAAAACCCTTTGAAGAAATCCATCTGGACCTGATTGGTCCCATCTCCCCTATGTCTCACAAGAAACACAAGTACATTCTGACGATCGTGGATTGCTGCACCCGATTCTGCGCTGCAATCCCTGTTTGCGCTAAGTCTGATGTCCTTGCTTCTCTTGCTTTCGCTCTAGACGTTGAGGCAAAGAGATTTGGGTACTATCCTTCTGTCATCCACTCCGATCGAGGGACCGAGTTTATCAATGCCGAGTTTGAAATGTACTGCAACAAAAACACCATACGCCAACGCTTCTCCGACGCTTATACTCCTCAGCAAAACGGCTTGGCTGAGCGATTCAATCGTACAATTCTTGAGTCCTTGAAGACAATCATCCTGGACTCTGGCCTGCGCCAAAACCTGTGGAACGAAATCCTAAGTGCTGCTATCCTAACCCTCAACCAGGTTCCAACTCACCGAAGCAAAAAGTCGCCGTATGAGCTTTTTAAAGGCCAAAACATTCCTCTTGGCTTCTTCAAGCCCATTGGGAATCCAGTTGCTGTTCTCTCGGCCCACAAGAAGAAGGCCAAGCTCGAACCCCGCGGAGAATTGGGCCGTCTCATCGGATTCAATCCCGAGATCAAATCCTATCGTATTCTCACTGACGACGGGCTGATCATCAACTCCAAAAATGTTGACTTTCTGGACTTCCCCACTCTGCCGCCCAATCCTCCCGCTGACTTTGACGAACTTGTCATCGAAGAACTGTCCGAGAAGACCACAACAAAACCACCTGCCGAGGCTGCTGAAGAGGAGCCGTGCACTGTAGTCAAGGAAGAGGAAGAGGACCAGCTGGACGACGATGACCAACTTCCGGCAGCAGAATCTGAAGAATCCTCAGATGACGATGAAACTATGGTGGCGGACTCCCTGACTCCCACTCCTGAAGCTCCTACTAGCCGAATTCTCAGGGATAGGACCCTTCAGGTCCGGCCTGTTAAATACTCGCATCTTACTATCGACCCTACCTCTTTCAAGAAGGCTGTGTCCGGTGACAAGGCTGAAGACTGGAAAAAGTCCATCGACGCCGAACTCGAAAACATCGAGGCACATCAAGTCTGGACCGAACATTTTGAAAAACCCAAGAAGATCCTTTTCTCCACCTGGGTCTTCAAGACGAAACCCGCCACCGACTCCTCGCCCGAAAAACGGAAGGCGCGCCTCTGTATCCAAGGCTTCTTGCAGACTTTTGGCGAAGACTTCTTCGAAACATTTGCTCCCACGGGCAAATTTCCCTCGCTTCTGACTCTTCTCGTACTCGCCATCGACCTCAAGCTCCCAATCAAACAATTTGACGTGAAGAGCGCTTTCCTCTTTGCACCGCTAGAGGAAGAAATTTATATCAAGACTCCGGAGGGGTCCTCCAGACGGTCTCCCTATCTCAAGCTTGAGAAATCCCTGTATGGCCTCAAGCAAGCACCGAAAAATTGGTACGATACCCTGACCGCTTGGTTTGGCGACATAGGCTATGATCCTTCCGTGTCCGACGCCTGCTTGTTCATCCACAAGGACAAGAACTCCTTCATCTTCTTTCATGTGGATGATCTGATTGTGGTTGGGAGGACCGAGCGTTTCGAAAAGCAATTTCTGTCCAGATTCCCTAACTCAACTGCCCATCTGCCTGACACCCTGCTGGGAATGAAGCTTCGCGTAACACCTGCCATGATCGAACTCTCTCAACCGGCCCTGATCAAAAAAGGACTAGAATTACTTGGCTTATCAGACTGCCGTCCCATGAAGACTCCCCTGACACCTGCCATCCAGTTACACACCGCTTCAGAAGAAGATCATCAGGCCTTTCTGGCTCTCAATGTAAACTACCGATCATATACCGGCATGCTCAACTATCTGGCTTGCAGAACACGTCCCGACCTTGCCGCGGCTGTCTCCATTCTCTCTCGCTTCAATCAGCGACCAGGTCTCTCTCACTGGCGCGAGGTTCTTCACTGCTGGAGGTACCTGAAGGGGACTTATAACGTTGGCCTAGTTCTTAAACCTAAAAGAGATAACTTGATCGATCGTCTAAACTACTTCACAGATGCGACCTGGGCTGAGGATCAAGAAACCCGAATCTCTCAAAGCGGGTCCCTTGTTTTTTGGAAGTCCTGCCCGATTCTCTGGAACAGCAAACGCCAGCGCAACATTACCCTGTCCTCCACCGAGTCTGAAATGAACGCTCTGTCAGATGGCGAACAGGAAAACCAGTGGCTGCAGTTTCTAGTCGAAGAACTTTCAAACAAGAAACTCGCCCCAACTCTCTTCAACATTGACAACAAGGGTTTACTTGAAAAATTAAAACATTTCGGCTCCAACTCCAAGACCAAACATCTAGACATAAAAATTAAGAATCTCAGAGACAAGTATCAGAAGAAAGAAATCGATGTAAAGCTAGTCTCCTCTGACGACATGCTGGCCGACTCGCTAACCAAGGCGGCTCCTCTCAGCTCAGTAAAGAAACTGCAAGATAAATGCCTCTCAGCTCTCCCGTCATCAACCAAGGAGGGCTGTTGAATTTCAGTCGTGAAAGGCAACTCTCCGCGCCTCGTACCTAGCTCGAGCTGTGAAAGGCAACGCTCCGCAGCCCCCGCGCGAGCATGAGACTCGCACTGCCCATCTCCCTATAATCGGTTAGGTCTCCCACGACCGTCCTCAAAGCTCGGTTGTTCTCTCGCCTGTCAAACCTCAGCAGCTCCTACTCGCTCGACTCAACACTCAACTCTCGGACCCCGCTCCTCAAGGACGACCACATCCGACTAGCTGCTCTCAGGCGACTCAAGACATATACTCCGTAAAGTCTCAACTAGCTAGTCTTGGATCCCCAAAAACTCCCATACTCATCGGTCCTTTCTTTCCTCCATTTTTGTTTCTCTGTTTAGATTTGTATAGGGATCGCTTCTTCTGCTTAGGCTCTTCTAATACCCGCTTGTGCTCTTCTTGGCTTGTTCGTCTCTTTTTCCTTTTTTTTCTTCTCCTTCTTCCACTCCTTCCTTCTTGTGGTTAATGTCTTTTTCGCTGACTTTCTTTTTTCTTTCTTTCTTTCTTCGCTCTCAGACTCTGCTCGCTCATCTCGCTCATACTTCTCCAGCTTCATATCTAATATATCAAGTCCTCAATCTTCACACTCTCCCATCTGATTAGTGGTATGCCTCTAAAGCTGTCTCATCACTTTCCTCCATTCCACACCAATCCCGTCGGATATTTTTATTTCTTTGTTGCTCTTCTAAATCTCATCTTCTTTCTTTGTACTGACTCTTTTATCTTGTCAGTCTGGTTTTGGTTATTTAGAAATTAATTCTTAAATTCAATACCAGCGAATCGCTTGAGACTACAATGACAAATCCCTCAACCTGGTGATCTGCCCTGAGATGGTTGAACTACAAAGATAATCAGATGAAAAAATGAGTTCAGTATAGATAATCAGATGAAAAATTGAGTTCAGTATATCGAAATTCCACTTACATCTTCAGTCACCTGATTGATCCATTTCTTGCACACCTTAAGGGCTTCGGCGCCGGATTTTGACGCTTGCGGGACTTTCACTTTTGAGGCGATCAAGCTGTGGTGCTGATTGCTGGAGTTAGTCGATTGATTGAACTCTTCTTCAATTTGACTGGCCTCTTCCCGATCCTCATCTTCGATGTCTTCAGGATCGTCAGTTCCAGGAAGTCCCAGAGAGCGACGTAGATCGTTCAAGAAATCGATATCTGTATACTGTAATTGCTCGGATTCGTCAAGTGCCCTCCATTTTTCCCCCACCTGCTGCATCCGTTCACTGGGAGGAAATTGCTCTGGACAATGAAAAAAGTACAAAAAAAGAAATAAATCAAACAAACTGTTAATAAGATGCGCAAAAGACAGGGACTTACTTGATGCAAAGATTTCACGTGGTTCGCGCCCATATCGACAGTAGTTGTTGAAGCGGTTCGGCCCTTTCATCTTGTTGAAACCTCCAACCCACTTGAATAGAATCTCGGATCGTAGTTCATAAGTTATCGCCAACTCGTGGATTTTCTTCTGGTATTCCAATGTCAAGTGTTTGAGCTCATCTTTGATCCTAGCAGTAAGTCGTCTCCCTTTCCCAGTGGCAAACGAAACCTGTCGAACAGCATCTGAAGTTCCCTGAGACAAACGAGTATCTAGATTGATGCGCGCGTTGGTCTGAAGTCCTGAGGATGTTTGGGATGATTGGGCGATCACGTTTTGTTGGGGTGATGCGGCGTTTTGATTGACGTTTTGTTGGGATGATGCGACGTTTTGATTGGGATGGGATGACGGAGAGGCTGTTGCAGTCTGGTCTTTGTCCGTTCCTTGGGCAAATGTGACGTTTCGCTGTCCCCCCCGCGAGCTGGTATTCTTCAAAGCTCTACCTCTGCCTGAACCTCCACCACGGCCACGGCCACGACCACGACCACGACCACGAGCTCCGCGAGAACTAGAAATTTGATTCGGGGGATGAGTACCGCCGTTGTCATGGATCCCGTTGGTCGATTGATCTCGATTGACGTGGGTTCCAATCGCAAATTGTTCCTGAGTTGAACTGGAATACAAATGGTAGTTATGTTCAGAGATCGTTGGGTCAATCAATGGAGAGAAAGAGTGTGGAACGTACTTCGGAACCACATTGGTTAACGGGTCAAAATTTTGTTGAGTGGATGTTCCTGAGCCAAATTGAGCACCATGGGGGGCGTGACTGTCGTTTCTGATCATGATTTGTCCATTCTCGTCCAGGTGATAGTTCTCGAGGTTTGGTGTGATGGTTGAGTTGTTCATATTCAGGAGGATTGAGACAAAAAAGATGCTTTATTGATGTCAAGATTGATTGGAAGGAGATCAGAAAGGCAAACTGGGGAACTCCTTCAGACAGTACGTTTGGAAATCCAGGTGCACACACCAAGTGAAACTTTGTGTGAAATCTAGAACAAGTATCACAGAATAATAAGTCATGAGATGGCCAGGCCACATTAATAGGAAGAATCTTGATTGACCAGCCCTTTGAGCATGAAAATTTCAACTTCTTTGGAAAGCTTGATTAAATTAAATGATTGCAAATTTTAAAAATCACTGTAAACATAGTTGTCAAACTGTGGATGTTTGAAGAATGCCTGGAAAAAGGCTTAGGGAAGGAAATAATTGATATGGGAGTTTATTTTTGTTAAAGGCATTCATCATTTGAATATTTCAGGTTCTCTAGAGAGCTTTGTTTTGAATGATTTGGAATTTGTAGTAGAAGGACTCGAGTGTATAATGAGATATGGGAATTTGAAGGAAGTCCACAAAAGGGCCAAGAGTAGAAAAATGTGATATTGACATAACTTTTTCATTAAAGCCATTAATCACTTGAAATTTTCAGCTTATTTAATAAAAAAAGTGAAAAACTTTTATTTTGGAAGAAAATCCCAAGAAAATTGATTGAATGGTTCCTAATGAACAGTGTTTGAAAGTTTTGTCAGGGTTGAGTGAGGGTAGTGAAAACCAAGTGGGAGTGAATAGTTGGAGAAATACACATACAATAAATCCCAGTGCTTCCATTATTAATTTCAGGGTCGAGGAATTTGATTCTGGAAGAAAATTTGAGTAAAATTGGATGGTTACTAATGAATGGTGGTTGAAAGTTTTGTAGTGATGCTGGTTGGGTGGGGGTGACAGACAAGTAGGAGAGTCTAGTTTCAGGAATACACATATAAAAAGTCCAAGTGCTTCATCAATGATACTATCAATTTAAAAGAATCTGATTTTATAGTTCAATTTGAGTTATGTTGAATGGTTCTCAAGGAATGATGGTTGAAAGGTTTGTTATGGTAAAAATTGAGTAGTAGTGAAAGGCATGGAGAAGTTTGTAATTACAGAAATAAACATACACTCAGGCCAGGTGCTTCACAATTATCACTTTTGGGGTCATGAAGGGATTTCATTCTAAGAGAAAATTCCACAAAACTTGAATGGTTCTCAAGTAATTACGGTTGAATTAAGGTTTGTAGTATTGAAGATTGAGTAGTGGTGAAAGACATGTAGGAGGGTGTAGTTAGTTAGAGGAATAAACATACATCAAATCCAAGTGGTTCAGCATTATTAAACTCAAGGTCAATTAATTTGATTCTGGAAGAAAATTTGGGGAAAATTGAATGATTCCCAAGTAATGGTGGTCAAATGGTTTTGTAGTGGTGAGAGTTGAGTAGTGGTGAAAGACCCTGATGACTGTTTAGTTATAGAAATACACATACACTAAAGCCAAGTGCTTCACCAGTATTAATTTCAGGGTCAAGGAATTTGATTCTGGAAGAAAATTTGAGGAAAATTGAATGGTTTCCAAGTAATGGTGGTTGAAAGTTTTGTAGTGGTGTGGGTTGAGTGGTGGTGAAAACCAAGTAGGAGTGTATGATTGGAGAAATACACATACACTAAAGCCAAGTGCTTCATCAATAATACTATCAATGTGAAGGAAATTGAATTTGAAGTCCAATTTGAGTTATGTTGAATGAGTCTCCAGGGATGATGGTTGGAAGGTTTGTTGTGTTTAATATTCAATATTGGTGAAAGCCATGGAGATGTCTTTAGTTGCAGAAATAAAGATACAACCAAGCCAAGTTCTTCATCATTGACACTTTCAATGTTAAGGAATTTGAATCTGAAATCAAATTTGAGTTACCTTGCATGGTTATTGAGGAATGGTGGTTGAGGGGTTGGTAGAGGTGTGGACTGATTAAAGGGCAAATGGTAAGCAGGAGTGTTTAGATGGAGAAATGAAAATCCAACAAAGCCAAGTAAGTCACTAGTAGTACTTTTGTGGTCAATCAATTGGATTCTGAAAGCAATTTTGAGCTATCTTGAATGGTTCACAAGGAATGGTGTTTGGAAGCTACTTTGTAATCATGAAATTGGAAGGGTTGTATACTTTTTCATAATGCACACTCAAAAAAAATCCCTTGTGTGGCTTATTTGCCCCCATGCTCAACCTTTCAAACACCATTGCTTGTGAACCATTCAAGATGGCTGAAAATTTCTTTCAGAATCCAATTGATTGACCACAAAAGTACTTCCAGTGACTTACTTGGCTTTGTTGGGTTTTTATTTCTCCATCTAAACACTCCTGCTTACCATTTGCCCTTCAATCAGTCCACACCTCTACCAACCCCTCAACCACCATTCCTCAATAACCATGCAAGGTAACTCAAATTTGATTTCAGATTCAAATTCCTCAACATTGAAAGTGTCAATGATGAAGAACTTGGCTTGGTTGTATCTTTATTTCTGCAACTAAAGACATCTCCATGGCTTTCACCAATATTGAATATTAAACACAACAAACCTTCCAACCATCATCCCTGGAGACTCATTCAACATAACTCAAATTGGACTTCAAATTCAATTTCCTTCACATTGATAGTATTATTGATGAAGCACTTGGCTTTAGTGTATGTGTATTTCTCCAATCATACACTCCTACTTGGTTTTCACCACCACTCAACCCACACCACTACAAAACTTTCAACCACCATTACTTGGAAACCATTCAATTTTCCTCAAATTTTCTTCCAGAATCCAATTCCTTGACCCTGAAATTAATACTGGTGAAGCACTTGGCTTTAGTGTATGTGTATTTCTCCAACTATACACTGCTACTTGGTTTTCCCTACACTCAATCAACCCTGACAAAACTTTCAAACACCATTCATTTGGAACCATTCAATGAATTTACCTGTGATTTTATTCCAAAATGAAAGTCCTTTGCTTTTTTTATTCAATGAGCTGAAAATTTCAAGTGATTAGTGATTGAGAGGTGTGCTGTTCTGTTTTCTTGAGATTATATTCTCAGGGTTTTTTTTTTCAGATATACTTCTTGGATAACGGTTTTACTCAGCTACTTACCATCATCAATTTCTTCTACAATCCACCCCGGTGCTACAATCACTAGATTTCCAACCATCTTATCATCTCCTTGGATCAGAACATCTGTCAGCTCAACCCGCATTGCACTCAAGTCAATCCAACATGTCAGGTCCCTTCCGTAATCAAAGGACTTCCTACCGGCCTCGTATTGCTCCACTCGAGGCTCGTCTCAGGGCACTCGAACGTCTAGAACAGTTATCAAATGGAACAGGGGGTCTTTGTCGGATCAATCCGGGAATCATTGCTCATCATCAACGTGAACCAGATCTTGAAGAACTTCAACAAGATTCTGACCACCTTGTCAACTTGGAGAACTCCCTTCAAGCGGAAGACTTCAATACCGGCAATGCTAGATTTGAACAAACAGATTTCGACCCTTCAGACACTCAGGGAGGTTCATCTATGCTAGATCATGTTCAGCGCTACCACACCTTCATAAACCAACAAAATTGAGAGAAAAAACTGAAGGAGAATTGGGATGCAGTAACACCCTCACTGCTCAGTGTGTATCTGTTACTCAAGTTGGAGACACGGAACTGGACAAATACGAATTGGACAAACGACATGACGGGTCTATTTTGTACATGCAAACCAACTGGTTGCCATTACAGGACCGTAGACATGATAGATTTGAATTGTGAGCTTGATTTGTTATTTTTCTATCCAAGAAGCTCCAACATGATATTGCTGACAGTTACATGAATGCTGTGCTCATAGTTCAACAAAGAAAAGAGATACTCTTCTGCAATTGTACGCCCGACATCATTTGCTTACTAGGACATGGCTACTTGGGATGTTCGCCAGTGAAACCGCAAACCGGCTTTTCAATTAATCTTTTAAGCTTTCATAACTATCTCTGGCAATGGTGCACGATTGGAAATCTTCCATTCATGAATTCGATGCAGGCCTGGTTGGAGGAGCGTTCAGATCCTCTGCTTACGAGTAAAGGAAAGGCAAGTTTTGTCGTGTTTTGATTCTGGAGTTACTGATAACTGACTGCCAGTGTGAAAATTAGAAGCAAGACCTTCGCCAAGCGTTTTCAAACACCGTAGATATATATCGACTCCTCTTGAATCAAATTAACAACATATTCAACGATGCCATGAGCCTAACAAAACAACAGAAGTTGGCTAGAGATTCATGTCCTGCTTGTTTTGGACCAACATTGCCGACTGATTCACAGCCATTGATCATCTGCCTCAATGGCAACTTTCAACATCGACATCACTTTGCTGCCAGCAAGAACTACCTCGAACTCACCACTCCCGGCAAATTTATCCACCCAGATGCCATCTCTCAAATTGACAAAACAATACATGACCAGGAAGACCTGCTCCGAGTGCAAAGTACAGTAGGTAGAAATTAAAATGGATTTGAAAAGCTTGTTTGATTGATTTGCTGAACCCTTTGTTAAGTCTGATCAATGTGCAGATTTGCATAAGGCGGCCAATGACAAGCGAAATCAAACCACTTGGAAAGCTTGCGATGACACCGGATTAATGGGGTGCTGCTGCCGGCACGATGCAGCTGTTTATATGGCCAACATAACGGGTGGGGGAGAAAAAAGGAAGTACCCATTGGCGATCATCGATCAGGTTTTGAGGGATGTCCATCCTGATTGGGAGGTGCGAGTACTTTACGATATTGGCTGTACATTGAAAAAGTTTGTTTCATTGGTACGCCTGATCCATCTTGGTTTGATTGATAGTCTAATATATTTACTGACATCTCCTTTTCCACAGCGCCAACTTTTTCCTGAGGCGGCAGACCGACTTCATTTCGGGACATCTGTCTTCCACTCGTATGTGCACAACTGGAAGTGCCAGTTGGAATTCAGTCCGCGTCTCAATATTGGGTGGGGTCTTTCGGATGGTGAAGGCTTGGAGCGACTTTGGTCGTATTTAGCAACGCTCGTGAGTCCTCTGCGATATTCAACCAGGAGCCATAGGCTCGGTGCACTTCAGCACAAGATCGAGTTCCACAATAAGAAGGGGATAGTATCACTCAGTACGTAGATTTGCTTCTTCAAACTATATAGTAGAAACAAGACTCAATTTTGCGCTGATGCAGTTCACTGGATCAAGTACAAGCAGAAGATGGCAGTTGATTGCAGTGAAAAGGCAAAAGACGAACTCGCCAGTTTAAGTAGAACCCAGAACCCCTTCTCTAGCAATCAAACCAACTACACGCGCAAATTCTTTGAAACGCAATGGCAAGATCAACGCTCTTTCCAGCAGACCCACACAAGCGCGGAAACAGAGGAACGCGAGTGCTTGGCTGAATTTTTGGACCGCCAGGCAACCCTTGAGATTTTAAGGTGACATGCACATTTTTGCTGTCATTAAATGAATGAACATTATTGACCTTTCTATCAACATTAGAGAGCAACTCATGGAAGCGGACGAAAGATACCCAACTTTGTTTCAATCTTTGATTGAGACAGTATTTGAAATAGCTGATAATCAGGAGCAGCAGAGGTTGGTTGAGATCAACTTCACCTCGTTTCCTGCTCATTTGCTCGGATCCAATCGTAAGCTCTTTTCATCTTAATGTACTTTTTATGGGATTAACTAGTTGTGTGCTGTGTGGTTTTCTATGAAAATATCAGAGGAGGAACAAAACGCGCGATTGTTAATATGGCACGCAAAATCTAAGCTATATGCACACGCAGTGCAGTTGCATTTGGAGCGACAACCGTTATACCGTGGAACTCATATTGGAACGACTCTCAGTACAAAAATACTTGCCGCAATTGAGCGACGAAAAAAACCCGTTCTGGCCGTAATAAAAAAGGTCAACGATTATAGGGCCAGTTATCTAACTCAATTTGCACCCAGTGAAGTCAATCTTCCTGAAAATCGTCCCCTTACTTATCATTCCTTCACCAACATCTCGTTGGACAGTGCATTTTGGCAAGATGTGTACTTGTTCCATTCACAAGCACCGTGGGCAAAGAGTGCTGACGTCCGCACTGGCATTCAAGCTTTCTTAATGATTGATCGAAGCAACGAGGAGCTTTTTCTAATTAAAAATGAACTGAACTCTGCAACCTCATGGGCGGTGGAGCTCCATGGTTGCATCAAAGCCAGAATAGATTATCTTAGTTGAGTATCTTTCAAACTTATTTTCAAAGCGGCAAGATGAATATTCTGATTGGATTGGTTGATTTTAGAGGATCGCGTGGTCGGAGGCCTACAGAATGAAGACGCGGTCAGATTGGCTACTTCCATTGACATGGGAAAATGTGAAGACGTAATGAAGGTGGCACTAGTGATTTCGGTCCTGGAAGATCAACTCGCAAAGCACGAAGCTTTGATGCGATCTTGGGCAGGTGATGTGCATGACCTATGGACAACACTCTACGGATCAATTCCAGAGTTGCACCCGTGGTTCCAGCTTGTGGACAATTTACCATTGCCCACTATTGTAGGCAACACAGGTATTGATGAGGAAGAGGGGTCTGAGACTGATGTTGATGAGGATGAAGTCGATCCTGTGCTCATGCAAAATCTATTGAACATTGGTCACAACGACCAGGAAAATCCAAACGGCCGGGTGGGCAATGGCAGCGAGAACCTGGATGTGTAGACCATTTCAATTTCTAATTTCAATCGTTGTTTTTGATTTTCAAAAATTTTCCTTCAATCCTTTCTTATTATTATTATTTTGTTCACCGCCGACCGGTTGTATGCAGTGTATGTATGTATCTCTACCCTTATCGAACTGGGGACCTGCCATGTGATCAAACCTCATTTGTCAAGCTAGTTTTGAATTATAATATAAAAATTATCATGTCGTCCAACAGTACAAAAACATTGTTGCTGAACAGTCTGTACATGATCTTTTGAAGGGGGGTCAAATGTTGTCAAGCGTTGCTTTGCTAAGAAACAACACAAAATTAAACTGGTCACAATGCAAGTGACCGTTACATCTGACCAGGCAGATTGGAGTTGGTCGGATGTGATAGAAAAGTGCTTGTAAGGGTCACATAAGAGTGACCCTGAGTGACCCTTACAGGCAGATATCAGTATCTTGGGCCGTGGAGGAGCAAATAAATATGAGTACATGGGGGTTTGGTTCAGGCGAACTTGGGGGGAACTTGGCGCGGGCGGAGAGCCGACTTCCGCGGAACTCACGGAACGGATTTACACACCATAAATCCCCTGTAAAGGCCTTATCGTGCGCGCATCCTTGGCTTCACTATACTACTAAATGTAGTTGACACAGGTGGAAGCCCATGAAGATAAGCTCTGCTCACTTAGAATGAGCCCTTTTATGACCTGTTGTTATACAGCGAATCCAAAAAAGGATGGCACAACTCAAATAATTTTCTTCCTCCAATTTTTTTTTGCAACCACAAACCTTATGCACCATGTGCATAAGGTTGCGCATTTGAACAATGAGTGTCAAATTTTCTTCCACTCCACCTGTCCTTTTTTTTTTCTTCCCATGCAAATGAGTAATGGCTCTCCGGCCCGGCATTACCCTCCTGATGGCTCTCCCTCCGGTCATTCAGGGTCATTGCCCATCCTTGCTTTCCTGTTCTTGTGCCCCGCCGCCAATTTTTTTTTCTTGCTCATTCTCAATAACCTCTCAATCAATCAAACCATTTCTGTTATTCCCTATTCAAATGCCTTACCATTACCATGCACCAGAGGTCAAGTCCATCAGTGTTAAGCTTCTCATGGAAGCGAAATCCCCATCCCAAATCAACAAGCTGCTGGGGTAGGATGTATCAGCGCGATCATTTGCACGGTGGAAAGCGCTGCTTATAGCCACTTGCACAGTGGTCCGCAACCCAGCAGAATATCTAGCACAAGGACAACCATTGCGCCTCACTCAGGATCAATCGGACTTCATGTATGAGATCATCCAAGTAGATCCAACTTTATACATTGACAAAATCCAAGCTTCAATGAAGACTCAGCTTGGTCTTGAGTTAAGCCGGTCAACCATATATGACGAGATCACCGTCCACCTGGAGCTTCATCGGCTTGTTGCTCAAACTGTTGATCCAGCTCAATGCCCGTTGAAAAGCACCCAGTACTCCATGGACGTAGCAAACATCCCGCCAGAGTATCTTGTTTTTACAGGTAAGGAATTTTCCACTCATGATGACACATTTTGATTGATTTGTAACTGATTGGTGATTTCAATACAGATGAGAGCTTGGTTTGCACTGAGGCTCAGCAGCGCCAATACGCGTGCACTAAAGTGGGGTCTCGCTCCGCTTGTATTTACAAGAAGCGTGGTGGCACTTGGTTCAGTCTCATCCCGGCAATCTCTCTTGATGGTGTACTTGAGGTGATAGTGCAAGATGGCACAATGTCACATTTGAACTTTAAATTTTTCTTGGCCAATGTACTGGTCAGTCAACAAAGTCAATTCATTTATATGTATATCTGTACATATGCACATGTGCTCCGCTTGATAAAAAATGTTTTGATTTTCTAGTTTCCCAGTATGGGCCCCTTCCCTGGCCCAAATAGTGTCCTAATTTTGGACAACTGCAAGATTCACATCGGTGCCAAAATAACCAAATTGGCCAACAGGAATCACATCATCATGATCTATCTGCCGCCTTACTCACCTGATTCCAACCCAATTGAAAAGGTGTTTGCTTGTTTCAAGATGCGGCTTCAACGCAAATGCACTCTCACAGGCAGGGAATCCGATGCAGACAAAATTGAAGATTGCTTGCGCCAAGTTGCACCCCCACTCTTATACGTTCTTTCTATTGCAACGGTGGCTATCTCAACTGATCCTATCTTGATCGTATCTTTTTATTTGCCTTGTTTTGAGTTATGCTTGGAACACCTGTGTCAACCCAATTTCCTTGGTCTCAAGCCAAAGATAAATGTGCCAGTATCTTTGGTTTAAGACCAAAGATCATGCAGAGCTGGATGAGCTGGACGGAGCCAGATTAAAAAAACCGTTAGGTTAGGTTAGGTTCAGTAAGGTTAGGTTAGGTTCAGCTTAGGTTAGGTTAGGTAAACATAGGTTAGGTCTGGTTAGGTTAGGTTAGGGCCACCCATTAGAATCCCGGGGGGGTATGGATAAACCCCCCAAAACTAGTTATTTTGGGAAAAAACCAGTTTCTGCCCAGTTTTGCCATTTCTGACATCACTTTCTATATATATATATATATCTGCAAAATGTGGTCCAAATTGGCAAAAACTGGCCAGAAACTGGTTTTTTAAAAAATAACCTGTTTCTGCCCAGTTTTTGCCATTTCTGACCTCATTTTGCCTATTTCTGTATATAGGCATATATACGTACATGTGAGTGCATACATCTGTATTTTTATATACATACATTATGTATATAGGCATAGATCTATGTATATAGAGCTGGATGAGCAGCCAGCCAAGCTCAGCTCGCCCAGCTCTGATGGTTCTTTGGTCTCAAACCAAAGATACTGGCGCCATTATCTTCGGTTTAAAGCGGATGAATTGGGTTGGCAAAACTTGCTTGGAATCAGATCTATCTTTCAGTAGTCGTTGATCCTGTTTTTTTTTGGCTTATTTTTTCATTAATCTATCAATGTGATGTGTTCTATGAGGTTCTAATACTATGCTATGCGTGTGATGTTGTGTACACACCAGGGGAGATTTCATGGCCCCCGTTGACGGGTGCCATTGCCCAACTCTTTACCCTCTGGTGGTTTGAAGTGTGTTTGCAGGTAGTCACATGTAAACTGCATGTTCAACTGGAATTCAGTTTGAACTCATGGGTAATTTCATAGCATGTGTTGCTTGACATGTAGTGATGTTATGTTGAGCTCAAGTGGAAAACTTGAAGCATGCAAACCTGAACTGATACTAAAAAAAACCATGGTTCTGAATTCATTGTTATTAGGGGGTATCAAATATAGGCAAATCCACACTTATGTAATTGACTGGTTTTCAAAAATCCACCATTTTGAAAACCTGTTGGTTGTTCATCAATCACCATTTTGGGTCCAGTAATGAAGAAAAAGATTTTTGAATAATTGACTGGTTTCTAATTGTGGATTTGGTATATTTGATACCCCCTATTTTAAAAATATGCTTTTGTTTTGATCATTTCATTTCAAAAAATTGCCTCTTTTTTTCTTTTTTTTGAGTCAAAAAAACTCAAACATAACATGTTTTTTTGAAAGGAATTGATTCACCATCTTCTATTTTTGAGATGCCACAATTCATTGTAGTTGGTCCTGCATTTTTTAGGAATTCTAAAATCTTGATCTTTGGCTCTTTACCTACCACCATGTGCACATGTTATGCCTTGGACCCAACTTTTCAGCAAAGGATTGTTTGGATTTTCAACCATGTTGCCCCATTTTGACCTTCGTCCGGTCAAAACAGCAAAAACAGCCTTTGAAACCTTTCACACACCTGTAAACCATTGTGAAATCTGAATTGGTACTCTGCTGCACGACCGTGCACCAGAGTACAAATTCAAATGTCACAAAAATGTAACAAGCATACACCAAGCACCACAAAAAAAACAAAAAAGTGACCAATGGGAGTTGGTCTTTGGCAACTCTGCCACAACTTTTGACCCGACTTCAAAAAAAAAAAGCAAATATGACACATGTTCAATGCACAGTCACTGTGCAAAATGCACAGTGACTGCGCAAAATTATCTGGGAAAAAATCCAAGTCAAAATTGAATTAATGTTGGAGCATCCTGGAAGTTGGCAGTAAGCAGGAATCCTGCTCATTTTTTTGACCAGTTTTGAAATTCAGTTGTCATGGGAAAAAAATTGGATGTCACAATTTTTGAAATTGACATTCATTTTTTATTTGTCAACATCAGGACTTGATAAAATCTACGGACCAAGGAACATTTAATTTGCATATAAAATTATGAAAATTTAGCTTCTGAAGGCACTGCCGGCATTAACCGGTCGAACACGGCTGCTCGAGCGGTGCTCGAACAGCCGTGTTCGACCGGTGGTCGGACGGACACTGTCCGACCAAAGCGAGAGCCAACTGGTCGGACAGATTTATCCGACCGGTCCCGGCTGGTCCTGTGCAACCGGTCCCAGGAACTGATCGGACAGGCCTGTCCGACCCGCCGGCAGATGCTTCGGTCGGACAGTGCCTGTCCGACCACCGGTCGAACACGGCTGTTCGAGCACCGCTCGAACTGCCGTGTTCGACCGGTTAATGCCGGCAGTGAGGAAATTTGAGTTCAAATTTAGCTCTACATGTGCTAAATATATGATCAGAATGCTTTTAGTACACATTTTTTTTTTGATAATCTAGGGGTACAGAAGATATTTTTAAGAGTTTTAGATGGAAATTTCCTTGAAAAATCCATGAAATTATTCATGATGGTTGGTATGGACTTGTTCAGCAGCTTATTTCTTTGTACACAATGAATGGAAAGACTTTTTTATGGTTATTCAAGATGGTTTTTTGAAATTGCCCAATGATGATTGGACCATATGAAAATCCAGAAAGTCAGAAGATTGACCAAAGTTCTGCCTGAGTTCTACATAATTTGTGGTATCATTCATCATTGAGTTACAATTTTGATCATTTTAACATCAGCCTGCTTTGTGGTTCACTTCAGAAGATGTTGCCCAATTATCTTAACCTACATCAACATCATTTCAGGTTCATATGGAACTGACACATAGGATCATTGGCACCGGGTTGCAGTAAAAACACATGGAGCGGCACTGGCATGCCAGTGCCACAAATTCTCCCCTGGTGACAGTGCCCGGAAATAAGTTTTCATTGAATTTTACATGGAAATAGACATCACCATTCACCCATGTGAAATCCTGAGCTTTTGCCCGAAGGTAGAAAAGTTCCACAAAAGAATGAATATAAATGAAAATTAACCAAAGTTTTAATGCATGATGGCTTAAAAAAACATTTGAGGTATTTGAACTTTGACAACTGCTTGATTAATTTTTTCATCAAAAAATTGAACAGTGGGTCAGGAAGCAGGGCATCTGAATAATTTGATGAGATTTTGAAATTTTTCAAAAAATTGAAGAGTAAACTTGCAGGACATATCCAAAAACTGGTTGAAATTGTGATTCTTCAGAATCTCAGTGGTGTTTTTGATTTTTCCAGCTTGCAAGACTAGGAAATGGTTGGAAGAAAGATCAAATACATAACAAATTTTGGATTTTCAAATTTTCATTACCTCTTTCAGATGCCCTGCTTTCTGAATCCTTGTTCAATTTTTTGATGAAAAAATTAATCAAGCAGTTATCAAAGTTCAAATACCTCAAATGTTTTTTAAGCCATCATGCATTAAAACTTTGGTTAATTCTCATTTATATTCATTCTTTTGGGAACTTTTTTTACCTTTGGGCAAAAGCTCAGGATTTCACATTGGTGTGTTGTGATGTCTATTTCCAAGTAAACTGTAAGGAAAACTTATTGCCGGTCACTGTACAAGGACTGCAATTTGAGTGATGTTGCCCATTGACTGATGCAGCTCTAGTCCTGGATTGACAAGATCTGTGTGATTTTGGGGCCACATAGCACAAGTTGCCATTGACTATGTTCCATCATGCAGAGATGGAACAATATGTCTCCTTAATTAAATGACTAGAAAAATTGGCATCCTCTTGGGCTGCCTTTGTCTAGACATTGCCCACCACTGATCACATCTAGACATTTCCCACCACTGATTGCAATTGGCACTTGTTGCTCAGCATGAAATCTTGGATACACTGGACACCCTCACATCTTTTGGAAGATAATGAGGGGATGCCAATAATAAATGTACATGTCTCTTCCAATAACATGTACACAGTTATACCATATACCATCTGAGTCCGTACTTACCTAGATAATTATTGTGTGATAGGGCCATATGGTTCTTATACACACAATGTTTGACTTGTACATTCCGGTACAGCCGGGAATTCCACTTGACAATACAGATCACCTTGTTTGGGAAAGAGTGACTTCAACTCGGCCAGTCATCAACTCGGTGGGGGTTGGCTTCACCACCTATGAGAACTTTGTCACCATATTGTCAGCCTCCTGCAAGAGTTTAGTGACAGACACTGGGCAAGTCATTCTTGAATCAATGTCCAACCGTCACATTGAAATCTACTGGGACGCGTACATCCCTGACTACACCGGTGTGGTGTGCTATTTAGGTTTCAAGTATCAAATATGACACAAGGATCAATTATCCCGTCAGAGATGTCACAGACCTAGACATATCACTACATATTTTCACTCTCACTGGTACTTAAGCCATAGTCACTCACTCAAACCTCTGGGCTAGTCCCACTTAATCCATAGTTATATATACATAGTCTTTATACATAGCTTTATAAGTACATAGCATAGGGACAATCACCTAGTCACATCTTAATCCATAGTTTTAGTCCATAGTCTTACATAATCAACTCTGACCAATCATCACGTACGGATCAGCCATCAAGTTCTGACCAATCAACACGTAGGATTCAGAAATAGAATTCCGGCCAATCAGGACGCACGGTTCAGCCAGATGTCTCAGGAAGAATTATCTCATCAAGTTCTGACCAATCAGAGCTCACAGTTCAGACAGGAAAACTCTAGAATAATTCAATCATCAAGTTCTGACCAATAAGGACGCATGGCTCAGCTCTGACCAATCATCACATAGGATTCAGACATCAAGTTCTGACCAATCAGAAGACATGGTTCAGATCCTCACCAGCAAAAATGCCTCAAAGCACTTTCACACCAGCAAAAATGCCTCACTATTCAATATAAAAGGAGGGCCTCTTCCCCCTCATTGTGCCATCATCCAGCCATGGATACCCACCTCACCAGGCACCCACCAGACACCCATCCCATCAAATACACTTACTTGTCATACTCATGATCAAGCACTCATCATTAAGATAAGGTAAAAAAAAAAATAAAAGAACTTACTCAACTAACACACATGGACCCCAACTCTTTCACTCCATTATCAGACTCCATATTCATCTTCATCTATTTCACATAACTAAAAAAGATAAAAAGATTCCACTAGCTCTTATCACTTGACTTGAAGTATACTCTTGATCATCACTTCCACTCTATCACATTTCACTTATCCTATCTTATCCACTACATCATATTAAAGATCCACGCACACTAAAGGTGATATTGCTGAAGAAGAAAGTTGATCTAAGCCTGATACAAGACTGCTATATATACATTTCTCTATCATTAGTTAGCCACATCAAATCAATAAGTTTGTTGTGTTAGCTCTTGCGTAGTATATTAGAGGGGCAGGTCTTTCAAACCACCCGTAAAAGTCATAATAGTTCATACATACTTGAAATATTATCTCAGTTATTTCCCCCTCACAGGACTGCCAACTCATCCCAAAAGGAGTTCTCACACCGGTGATTTTGATCAATTGGATGAAACATTCAGCTTTATTGAGTTATCCGGTTATGATTATTGGGTGAATAATGCCATACACTTGGGGGTCAGAGATTTTGCACTGAAGCTCACAATGTTGAACCCCATGCTCGGGCAAGCCTGTGAGAGGAGGAACTTTGGCCAGCATGTAGACAGCACACAAGGTGTGTGATTGATTTATGTTGGTTGACAGACACGTTTGAATAACAAGTCATTCTTTGCATTCCAAGTGAGATGAAAGAAACAATCCGGATATTGTGACTATTTCCATATTACAAGTTTGCATGCCAAGGGAGCTAAAAGAAACTATCCAACTATTGTGCCTATTAAAAGAGAATCCGAGAGAGACACAAGAGATATGACTACCAAGGAAAAGCAGAATTGACTGGACCAATGAGCAAATCAGAGGCATGCAGACATGACACAAGCAGATCAATCAGATGAGTAGAGATGAGGGCCATGGGATTTTTATTGGAAGACTGTTAAACCAATTGTCAATTGTTTTCAATTGCAATTTTGTTTCTCTTGAGCATATCTAAGTAAATGCCAAAGTTCCGGATAACATTTGAGCTGGTCTGTCATCAAACTTCAAGTTGCGGAGATGTTCAGGGGATATACATTGAAAGTAAGTCCAATGCGTAATCTTGTTGTGTTCAATCAAGATCCAAGTATAGTGATTGTCAATTGCAATGTGGCACATAGCAAGGTACTCCTCCATCCTCCCTAAATGCTCAACTCCAAGAGGAGTGAGCATTTCACTTGGCTTTTTGACTCGGGGAAGCTTGTTCTCACGCTCAGGTGATTCTGAGTGGATTCGGCAATGTTTGTTCTGGCTGGTGACTGGTGATGGAGCAACTACACTCACACCAGAGCCAAGCCCGGCGCTTGAGTTTGATTTTCCAATGTGAGCTGGTTGGAACAAGCTTGGTTGAAATGTATCCTCAATCCTAATTGCCTGGGTTGCCGTAGTGCCCGCTATGCTTGGTATGTTTGTGGCGCAAGATTCCCATTCAAACTCGTGACCAGTTGGGGGATGAGTGTCATCAACCCCCGCATGTGAGTTGATGATAGCACTGGCCCAAATCCACTGGCGCTTGTGAATGATTTGCATGAATTGGCTCTTATTGTCTGGATTGACAAGAGTCAAGCTTTCAGAAGATCCATGTGCATGCTTCAAGAATGAATTACGGATATTCAGAGCAGCCAACTGTAGGGGAGACTGTACAACTGCCTTCCGCTGCAAAAAATTGGTTAAACAAGGTCAGATCAAAGAGACATGGTGATCTGCAAATGATGACCATTGTGTGACTGACATTTTTTTCCTTTTGGAGGCAGGTCCGCGTCACAGCTTTGCGCTCTTCTGGGGTTCTGTACGCCATCAATAAGGCTTCATCTACCTCAGTCATCTATTGAATGATGCAAAAAAATACAAGGCAGGATTTGGGTTAGTACGTCATCCAACTTCTTTGCTGAAATAACAAGACATACAGCTGTGGGGCCTTTCTTGCAAGGGTTGGGGTTGTCCATGTCAATTGTGATTGTACAGCAAGACTTGGATTTTGTAGCTTTGTGACAGTATTCAACTCTTTGAGCAAAGATGTTGAACGCTTCCTCGGAGTTGAAAATAGCCGGTTGGGTTTTTGGAAACTGTGTATCACCGGATATAAAGCCAGACCAGCAAAGTACATGGTGCTCCTCGGCCTTGAGAATTGCTTCCATTATACCGGTGCGCCTGTAGAGGGTGGCTGCAACACCTTGCTTGAAGTTTGCTAGGTCCCACCCGTTGATGTTTGTTGTCCAAGGAATTGACTTGGCCTCTGGAACACATTTGACCCATCGGGGAGGGACCTGATTGTTGGCAAATTTTTTCTCAACCCAAATAGTGTGATTGATGCCAATAGGGATTCCTACACGCTTATCCTCCTTCTCTTTGGGTATGCTGAAGTCATCTGTGGGATTGTCATACACATCCGCATCTGAGAAAGCATCTAAACCATGATTCTCATTGGGCGCAGGTACATTGGTATGTAAAAATGGGGTTGCTACGCCTAAGAACACACTGGGAGTATGGGATGGGGGAGGCAAGATGTTGGGTTGATTGTCATTGATAGACAGAGATTGATAACCAAAGGGAAGTTGTGGTGGGAAAGACTGATGTGGTTCCGCAACAGTGAAAGAATTCTGGATGACTGGCATTGACATTTTGAGTGTGGTAAGGGTTATGTAAGGGTGGAAAAATCAAGAATGAGGGATTTGGATTGGTGTTGCTGGGGGGAACAAGAACAGGAAAGCAAGGATGGGCAATGACCCTGAATGACCGGAGGGAGAGCCATCAGGAGTGTAATGCCAGGCCGGAGAGCCATTACTAATTTGCATGGGAAGAAAAAAAAAGGACAGGTGGAGTGGAAGAAAATTTGACACTCATTGTCACTACAAGAAAATCTGCTTCAACTGCCACCAGTTGACATGCAGTTACTTTGATTTTACTTCTGCTGTTACTTGAATCTTACTCAAATAACACTTCAAAACAACTTCAATGCACAGTCACTGTGCATTGTGCACAGTGACTGTGCAAGAAAAGTTTTTTTGAATTAACTTGGAGGTAAAAGGGGTAGTAAGATGGGATTAACCTGCATGTCAACTGGTGGCAGTTGAAGCAGATTTTCTTGTAGTGTGTTCAAATGCGCAACCTTATGCACATGGTGCATAAGGTTTGTGGTTGCAAAAAAAAATTGGAGGAAGAAAATTATTTGAGTTGTGCCATCCTTTTTTGGATTTGCTGTATACAGTTGCAAACCCCATTAGTTAACACAACGGTGTTTTTTGGGGTGTCCGAAATGTTTCAGGCCTTTATTTTTCAAAAATAATGTCCGGCCAGCTGCATACAAATCCATTTTTTTTCTTCATCTTTATGGGGTGTACATACTCCATTTGGAGTTCTCTCTGAGTGTTTGTGACACCCCAAATGACACGGGGGAAGCACGCCATTGCATTGGATTCAACAGGAGTGGAGGACCCACTCCACTCAGTTGCAATTCTCATCACCTTTTCTAATGTTGGTTTCAGAATCCTCCCAGGATACATCAAGTTTCAGTTCATGGCTCTTTTCTTTTTCTTGATCATATCCCAATCACTCCAGTTCCACTTGACTGATCCATAATTTGGAAAACTTTTCTTTCAAGTTTACAGGAAAATAACGAATGGTTGTGAGCAAGTCGTGTAAGGGCCAACAACCCCGGAGGCGTAGGGAACTTGGGGAAAGTCAAGATAGCGCTACAACAAGCCAAAGAACCAAATCCAAGTAAAAAAAAACAACTCTGATCGCCATCTCGGACAGTGAGGACAGCGATTCTAGCATTGAATTATTACGTGCTGGTCCCCCTGAAGGGGAACACCACTGTGTTGACAACAACAACAATATTTGCATATTGGATTCAAATGTGTCACGAGTTTCTGTTGCTTGCACTAATCAAGCCCCTGATAACTGCCTCACTGAAGACTCCAATCCAACGATCAACAATGATACTATTGGATTATATTCCGCATCCAATTGCAAACGACAATGACAACAACAAAGATACAACATTTGACCTATACGAGGAAGAGATGGAAAGGAGGGACAACGCAAACAAATTAGTCCAATATATGGATGCAGCCATTGAAGATGACAATACATCAGACGGGGAGGAAACTGACATGGAGGATGACCCTTTGCAACCAATGTGCTCAATATTCTACAAACCACTCCCCATTATTGACTCACAAACAAAAGGACGTGCCCTGAAATCCGGCAAACAATCTTACAAACATCCTGTTGCCAGCTCCAATATCTCATCTCAAAAGCTAGTCCCCCAACCACTTCCCAGACAAACTAAACATGATCGAAAAAAAAATGCCGCCCTTGGGAAAAACAACAACATCATGTCGAAACTTCCTCATACGCAGCCCACCTAACCTAGAGAAGGAGAAGGAGACCAAGAACAAGATAATCGATCCAACCCTTAGATACTCTTCTGAACACGGGAACTTGGGTGATGGAGAGTTGGTTGCAAATCAGCTGCAAATCGGCTGCTCCATGTTCAGGCTGATTACCTCTCTGATCTGTAGCATCATGGTACAGGCACAATCATGATTGATGTATGTATTTATGTAAATGATTTTTTTGTTACTTCTGATCAGGTCTATCCCAGCTTCCTCAGGCATCTCTTGCAAGATTTTACACTCATGATTATTTTATTCTCACTAGAAAAGTTTTGTGATCTTTGTTTGTCATGTTGGCTCTGCTGGATTGATTCATTATTCACAAACTACCCAAATTCACAGTTGATCAGCAGTACACACATCTCTGGAAAGGACAGACCAATTCTGGGTTTCTAGCGTTAGACATATGGCATTGCAGCCCTCTTAAAATGTCTTGTCTTATTGGGTAACTCTCTTCATGCGTATAGCATTTGATTAGTATTATGGGCACTTTGCAGAGGGTGTGTAGCCTGAGGGGTAGAAACATTGACTCTTAAGAAAAAACATTGACTATTAAAAAAAAAAAGACATTGACTATGGAAAAAGAGAGAGAAAAAAACTGACTCAGCTGACATGCATTAACCCATGTGTTCAAGCCAGGTTCAAGCTTGTGCCGGTACTCAAATATTTTAAGGGGTAGGATATTTTTACAACTCATATTTTACATCACTTATGCATAGTAATTCCAAAGCAGTGTAAAATTCAGCTTAAACCTTGGTTTATGCAATTTTACACCACTACGGTCAAAAATGTGTATGTTGTAAAACAGGCGTTGTAAAATCTGCATCACAAATATACTTTGCATGTGACATGAGTTTATTTTTACAACTGTTAGTTTGCAAGACTTGTAACCTATCATACGGAAATTCAACCATGGTGGGAGAATTCTGAATTTTATTATGCATGACGTCTGTGCTGCATGCAGTGTAAGCACACATATGATGTAATGTTCACATGCGGGGACGGATATATTCAAATTTGCAGTACTTCAACTATGCTTTACCACACATCTCATTTGCAATTTCTACCATTGAACATTTCTATCTCGCAGCACTCAGGAGTCGGCAGTCAAATACGTCTACGCAATGCAAATAATACTCGGCCAGTGTCTAACTAATGCAACAGCACTACAATCAAAAGGGTGAGCTCTCCTCTTCCTTTATTTCCCTCAACCAACCTAAATATATCGAATACACATACATACTGATTTTCCCAATACATTCTGCTCACAGAGAAAATATTGATCTGCCGTCTCAAGAATGAAAAAATCCTCTCCGCAAAGCTCTCTAGTGTCCTCAGACGGCTCAGAAGTTAAATCCCAAACGGATGTTAGCGAGATCAACAAAAAAAAGATCCTCCACGCGTTATTGGCGAGAAACGATTTACGCTCCCCCTGGACATAAATAATTATGAAACTTTCATTAATCACGATTGCACGCTAGATCAAGAGGGATATCCGCTATACCCAAATGGGAACACGGTTTTTGTTCGATTACCAGGACAGAAAATTACCAACTTTGGTACGGTTGGATTCTCCAAGACAATTCGTGTTGACTACCGACGTCAGCAAAAGTGGAAAGTTACTCGAGTATATTGCCTTGGAGCTCTTGTTTGTGATGTGGCAACTTGCAAATGGGCTGGCCCACCACCCACTGGTAAAGGAAAGATTGAAGAATATCTTGAGTTGTGCGTTGTTTTTCTTCTGTTTTTGTTGTTCCACATCATCAGCTGAATGTATTTTTTTGATTTGCTTGATAGGAATTCAAATTGCGAGGGTAGTGCTGGCCAATGTCTTGTCAAAGTCTACCACCAGGCGTGCACCACTGCTTTCTGCCATATCAATTTGAATCAGGAGACCGATTGGGGAATCTTGCGACACGTGGGTCATCACAATCATCCCTGGCCTGAATCCAAGAAGCCTGATGCACTGTCAAAAGGCCTGCTCATGTATGAGGTTATGAAGAACCCCGGTGCGGGCGCCTTCAAGCTGAAGGTATTTTTTTGCTTCTCTTCTCTTTTGATTTAGCTGTGTGTTGCTTATGTTTGAATTTCTACTAACGTTTTCTTCTTTTTTCTTCTTTGAACGTTTGATTCCACAGTTAGGGAAGCCAAACGCCTCAAAGGAACCATTCAAAAGCGTCACCAAGATTCACGGATTGTTTGTCAATAGCGATTGTCTGGCGTATTACCGTCGCCTCATGCTGGCGGACTTAGGAATTGTTCCTGACAAGCATGGCGCAGGAGTTGGTGACAAGTTTATCAACAACATGTTTCACTGGAACAAGTTAGTAAATCTTGATTCCATTTCAATCTCAATTTATTTGACAATTTTTTTCTTATTTTTTCTTGTTTTACTTGTCCAACAGGCGTGGCTTATTGATTATTTCCTCGTCATTCATGGAGGAGAGCAAACACTTCACCTTCCAGACCAAATGGATGGCTGAGCGATTGGTTTCTTGCAAGATGGACAATTCGGTATACCAAGGTGGACTCCTTTCGGATGTGACTTATCGGTTCTTCAAGAACGGATACTTGCTGTCCACATCAATGTACTGTTCTGAAATTGCTCGATGGATTCCGGTTCAGCTTTCGTGGATTCGGGGCCTCAGCAAAAACTATTACAAGATACACTTTGCAACCCTCTTCCGCCAATTCATGGTTCCGTCCTTTACCCGAGCTGAAGGCAAGAACTTAGCAAGACAGGTTGTAGATTTCTCACTGGCTCAAAAAGAAGGTTTTGTTTTGGCCTATATGGAGGTTTTTGGCGAGTGTGATTGTAATCGTGCGTTGAAGCAATTAAAGGGATGTCACAAGCACTTCAGAGCTCAAGTAACACG
The DNA here is from genome assembly GCA_002873125.1 of Puccinia coronata f. sp. avenae. Taxonomy (NCBI): domain Eukaryota; kingdom Fungi; phylum Basidiomycota; class Pucciniomycetes; order Pucciniales; family Pucciniaceae; genus Puccinia; species Puccinia coronata. The sequence continues at coordinate 61,941 of PGCI01000140.1, read as the reverse complement.
AGTTAAGAGAAACAGGAACGTGATAATGGCTCATGAAGAGGTGTGTATCAGGTTGATCCATTTCATGATGGTTTGCAAAGGCTAACATTTTCAACTTTTCAGGCACCATTTCAAAAGATGTGTGAATCTCTTCTGGAACAAGAAGAAGAAAATGGATCTACACACAAGCAGAAGATGGACACTATGCGACGCCAGTTCCCTAGGGTCAAACAATGGTTAGACTGGTGGACAGCTGCTGATGTCTCTGCCATGCTATTTCCCTCTCGACGAGCTATGCTTGACAACTCGCCAGATGATGGGATTCCCGACACAACCAACGCCCAAGAGAGCATGCACAGACTAGGGGGGTTCAAAGTTACTCCAGGAAATTTTCCAGGTCCGATTTCCAGAAAAAAAAATCTCCTGGAACCGGCTCCTGGAGACCTGCACTCCTTCTGCCCAAATGGCTCCAGGAGTTCAGTTCCAGGTTCCAGGAAACCGCCAGAAACCTCGGCAGAAAAGCTTTTGTCCCAGATCCCCGGGAATGACAAACATTACCCGCTCAAATGTTTTCTTCGCCCAGTCAGTAACAAAAAAAACTTGCCCCAGCCCCTCTTGCAAAAGCTTGATGGCTACACAGTTACACACAGCTATACTCCTACCACCAAATCGGGCTTAACATAAAGCCTCTCATTGGAGGGCCCTGGGGGCCCCGCGTCGCGAAGCGGCTTTATATGGAACAATGCTATTGATCCGGGCAACCTGATGGTCAGCTCGGCCATCAAGTTGTACAACCAAGCGACCAAGTCTAAAATTGAGCTGTACAAACTCGGTGGCCAAGCCAGCCATTGAGTTTTTGCAACTCAATGGCTGATTTGGCTGATGAGATGTACAAACCTGGTGGCCGAGCTGGCCATTGAGTTTGTACAACTCAATTGCCAAGCCGGACATTGAGTTTGTACCACTCAATTGCCGAGCCGGTCATTGACTTTGTACAACTCGTTGGCCGAGCTGGCCTTCAAGTTGGTGAAGCTTGATGTACGACTCGGCCATCAAAGTTTTTACAGCTCAGCTGGTAGCTGGGTTTTACACACTGCAACCGGTGCGGACAGTGATTTTACAACTCAATGGCCAAGCTGGCCATCAAGTTTGTGAAGCTTGATGTACGACTTGGCCATTAGGATTTCAGCCGGTAGCTGGGTCTTACCAACTGGGACCGGCTCAACGGTCATCTAGTTTGAACAAACTCTTTGGCCAGTAGGTAGCAGTAGGTCTCAACTGTTGACCACAAAGGGGGGACACCCGACATGTAGGTCTGATGATAACTTGGACCTGCCTGCCCAATCTCTTGTCAGAGTTGTGTTCTGACAAGAGGTCGCATCATCATGCCCGAGGAGTTGATAGGCAAGAATAACTCCTCAGACAGATTTGCTGACCTCTTATCGGACAGCTGTTTCCGACAAGAGGCTGCACAGGCAGGTCTGAGGGCATACCATCAGAGCTGCCTTCCGCAGTTAGAGGCACTGCATGTTGGCTGTTTTCTGCTATGTCAGGTTACCGCTGCATGTGTGCGGGTCCCCCGAGTGGGGGGCACTAAGGAGAAAACCATACAATGGTTTCCTGGAATCCCTTTCCTGGAAACCTGTGAGAGCTCTTGGGGTTGACAGGGCGCTCAAGGTTACACTTGCGCAGGTCTTTTTTTGGCGGGGGAAAAAAACCCTGGGTCCAGGACCTGCCCGAGCTCCTGATTTCCTGGAGTTTAACTTTGAACCCCCCTACTGTATTACATGATCTCGTATGTAAATTTTCTCTTGTTTTTGCAACTGTTCATATTTGTCTTGCTCACATCGTTTGGTCTTGCTCACATTAATGTTTGGTGTAAATATACAGTGAAGGGAAGAAATACTTGATGGTCGGAATGATTGAGTTGTTTTCTTTTGTCAACGTCTTACGCAAGGATTTTGAGGCCGTTATGCGTGGAGTATCTATTGAGTACGGTTTGAAAACAAAATCTCAGGTCAATGTATCTCAATTGATGGGACACAGCAAGAAGCGTAAACGTCATTTTGTCAATGATGGCAGAGCACCAGACACAACGGAAGCTCTTCTTAGCGACCCCAACCAAAAAAAGATAAAATCGGAAGCAAAGATCGGTCGCCCCAAAAACTCGCATAACATCAATTGCGACATCTACAGCACCTACCCCTATTACCAAGCCTCATCCAACGCACAACTGGCCAATTGGTGTTGGATGGCTGCAGAGTTGGCGTCTCTCTTTGCTCTTTATAGCCCCTTGTGGCTGAGAAACTCGACAGGAACCGGCTCCGATCTTTTTACTACCGTGGTCAAACACTTTGCAGCCAGGACAACTTACAAGCTGAAATTGGTTGGCCAGATACAATCTGTTCTCACAAAGGCCCAATTGAGTATCTTCAACAAGCTTCACAAAAAATATCCAAGAGAATTTCGTCCGGGGGCTTTTGCGTCATGCAATTTTTTCATTGATTCGATCTTGAAACCAAGCGATAACCCAACTAGAGCACTCAATGGGCTGTTCTCTGTAACTGAGACCCGGAAATTCAGCTGCGATAACCACGGGCAATCACCAAAACCTTCGATAACGAATGATACATCAACTTTGGTCATTACCCAACACATGTTTGAGCGGAACCACTTGAACTGCTCCAATTTGCAAAAGCTATTGGATCTTTGGACAGCATTTGGACTATATAGAGCGGCTGGGCTTGTCTGCAGGACGTGTTTGGATTTGCGACCAAATTCAGATAAGGTGAAGCTTACTGAGACCTCAACGCTTCAGTTCCCCAATGGTTTACCTCCAGCACACCTTTACATCACCTTGGCCGTTGTCATCATCCCGCAGGAAGAAGATCGATATGCCTTCATGGGCAATGTTGACTTCCCCCTCAAGCTAACCGTTGCTTGCCACACTTATACGCTCATGTCTTGCGGTTTCTGGAATGGCACTCATTACTGGTGCAAAGTGCACAAGAAAGCCAACGGTTTACAAGGCATATGGCTGCACAACAACCGGGAGAATCAAGGAATCGCTCAGCTCATCAGCCAGAACGCAAAAGACATTGCTGGTACTTGTCCTTATACGAGTTGGGTTATGTATTCACAGGGATGGACGCGTACGGAAGATGAATACATCAAAGAAGCAATCGACAAAATTAAGGTTGGACATCCCAAAGTCAAAGGGCATATGCCCTTCACTCACTTACCCGAGCTCTTGGATAAACAAAACGAAACCCTTTACCCAACCAATTCATCCCAAAAAGAGTTGGTAAAACTCACATCCGAGAAGACGGAACCCAGTCTGAAAAAAACTGTCATCAAGCTCAAACTCAACAAACCCCTTGCAAACCGGTTGGCTTCTCCAATCACTCAAAAGAATGAAGTGCTTTTCGCTCCTTGTTGTTCGGGCGATTCCAGCAATGTTAAATTGAAAGACACTCAGCCACTTGTTGCTGTCAAATCGAGGGACAATGAGACCGTTGTTCCCACCACTGATGATTCCAAGACCCAGAATGATACAAAGACTAAAGCACCTGTTGGTCGACATAGGAGGAGCACCAGAAAAGCTTCTGGATCTGTTTCTGTAAGTAGATCGCTGGTATGTGTGCATTGATCATGCTTGTTTGTTGATTTTTGCAAGTCTATGTTTACTCTCCTGACAGATTGCAGTGTGAAATAAATAAAAGGCATGTAATCTTATCGATTTCCGTTATCTTTATTGATTTTTACCGCTCTTTTTTTACACTTCTTATACATAGTAAGTGAACATACAATAAAGCAATGTAAATTTCTATTTTCGTGGAAAATATATAATTTTTACATCACTTCCTTTGCGCTGTTTTTGCATATTAAAATGTAAATATGCAAAAGGGTTGTAATTTTTGATTTCTGATGTTTTTTCATTACATTTTGCAATTCTTTTGTTACTCCACATATACACCGTAAAGGAAAGGCTTGTAAATTTCTCCTCTTGCTTCTCCTGATTTATTTTTGCAATCCGTTTTTTTACACTGCTGAACAAATGTAAAAAACTGGCGCAGAAAAGTAGGCTTTGGTCCCCAGGTAAGCACATTTACATGTGTTTCCTCTTACTACGCACATGCAAAGTGAGACATACGTGGTAAATATACATGTCTCAAGGCCTAGGGTATGATTTTACAGAAGCGTTTTTGCTATGCACCCCTTACGATGTATGTTGGAAAGTCTGATGTGTTGTAAAACTACATAACACATCGGCTGTTACGTATTTTTACGCGCTTTCCACTTTGCGGTGCATATGCGCTGCAAAAAATGACTTGTAAAAATATAGCTCCCCATATTTTAACACACAGTGATTATTACTTCATTGTACAGACGCCTCTTTGCCAAATTCTTGATGTTGGAAAAAATTAGAAGGCAATGGTTTTTTTACACATTAATGTTGATGAGTGGACACTTTGTCTGGACACTACAAACATTTGCAACTCTGCCCAGAAAGAAAATGTAAAATTGGGATGGGCAAAACATATACCCAATTTTACAGAAAATGGTCAGAAGTGAAAAATAAGCTTTACTGAGCATGCTCAGCAATTTTTTTTTTTTTTTAGAAACTGAGCAGAAATGATTTTTATTCATTATGGCAACTTTGGGGTATTTTGCTGAGCATGCTCAGTTTTGCTCAATTTTTATTACTGAGCCATTTTGTTGAAAAAAGTTAACATTTTGCTTAACCCAAACAGTGGTTTTTTCTTTAGGTGAAATTACAAATGTTTGTAGTGGGATTGATGAGGGTTTCAAGGTCATGTTGAGCAGATGTGATGGAAGAGTGTCAGTTGGTTTCCCGTTGGATTGTTGATACATCTCCGTCTCCCGACTGAAGGAACTGCACGGAACATTTATACATACTTGAATTGCGCTGCTAGGATGTCCAGCTACAAGCAAGCGAAGGAGGGATTCGTATCCGGCGGCGAAGGCTCTTCAGGCAGCGACATAATTGCGATTCTGTGCAGCCTCGTGGTGAGTATCATCCCTTTAGTCCGCTGGTGGCATTCCTGGGAAGAGCTGACGATCAGCGTCTCTCCTGCCTGTTGTTCTGCCAGCTGACGCATTTCCTGCATCGCTCGCTGGGAGTGGAGAGACGTACACGCTCGGCACTCCGGAGAATGGCGGTGGACTTCGCCGTGCTGGTGCTGCCCCTGCTGGCCATCATTACCGTGTTGGGCTCCCGTCTGTGGACTTGCAACCTCATCCTCGCCCTCTCCGTTCTTGCCACACGGAAAGCATCCCGCGGCTCGGATGACAGTCTGCTCGGCTCGCTGGACCGAGCGGTCATCACCAGCCCACCCGGCCGGGCACCATTCACGCATCCACACGACCCTCGAGACAAGCTGCACGAACGACTCGAGGAGCCGTTTCTCTCATCCTCCCAGCTTCAAGGAGCCCCGGCAACCCTACGACGGCGGATCAACGAGCCGCATGAACACGCCTTCGCGTCGCCCTTCCCAGAAGCCACCACCCCACTCCGTCTACGCTTCCATCAACCCTTCCTGACCGTGTACCGTGCGCAACTGATGCTGCTGACCGCGCTGTCGATCCTGGCGGTGGATTTCACCATCTTCCCGCGCAAGTTTGCCAAGACCGAATCGTGGGGGATCTCGCTGGTGCGTGTGGTTCCTCCCCTTTGCTGCTGTCTGTCGAGATATCCCACCAAAATTTAGGTCAGGAGCATGCGCAACAAAGCTGATCATTCGGAAGAAAAAAAAAAAAAACGATCAGGGACTCTTGTAGATGGACGCCGGCGTCGGCTCCTTCGTCTTCTCCCTCGGCATCGTCTCCGCCCTCCCCATCCTTAACCGCTCCGCGCGCATCCCACCACCCCTCGCGATAGACCTCTGGCGGAGCACGCGCAGGACCCTCCCGCTCTTGATCCTGGGCCTCGTCCGAATCTTGTTCGTCAAGGGCGTGGATTACCCCGTGCGTCTCCATCCGCTGCCTCCACCCCCCCCCCCCCAAAAAAAAACCCCCTTTCTGTTCCTTATCACTCTTTTTACGCGTATAGGAACATGTTACCGAGTACGGCGTGCACTGGAACTTCTTCTTCTCCTTGTCCATCCTGCCTACGGCGGGTGTACTAGCGAGACGACTGTACGAGGCCACGCACCTCAATTTGGCCTTGCTGGGAGTTGCACTTGCTGTCGGTACATCATCCCCTCCATTCTCTATTCCAACCACACATCATTCTCTCTGTGCTCATACTCGACTACTCATTTTTTTTTTTTTTGCGAAAAAATAATAATAATAGTGCATCAATCTGTTCTTAGGTTTCATGGTGTGCAAGAGTACGTCTTGTCTTCCGCACCCCGGACAACCCTGCTTTCTGCGAATCGGGAAGGTCTGGCGAGTCTACCAGGTGAGTGAAGATTCTCGGGTAGGAGGAGTATGCAAACCCTCTTCTTCGGTCATTTTTGGTCTAGATCAGACGACATATTGACCGGCACATGACAGGCTACGTGGTGATCTACGTGCTGGGCCTTTCCGCAGGCACCTATGTGTTGCCATCCTCGCCCGACTTCCTGGCGCGACTTGTTGATCAGGGGCAGAAGACGGCAGCAGCAAGGAAGGCCGTGGGGCGGCAGCCGGGGAAAGCGGTGGTGGTATACTGCAGCTGGACGATCATCTGGTGGACGCTATTTTTCTTGTGTCAGGGTTTCGTGTCACCTCCCTCGAGGAGACTGGTAAGCGCCCACCCCCCTCGTTTTCCGTGCTACATACACATTATCTCAGAAGAGGGACCCGGAATCATTACTCATCCCGCGGCTCCTCTCTCCGCACGCAGGCTAATCCTACCTACTGTTTCTGGATCGCCGCTAATAACATGTCCCTCATCACCGCCCACTGTCTTGTCCATCAAGTTCTCGTCCCCGGGCCTTCCTTCCCGCACGAACCTTGCCCCTCTCGTCGTGGTGTGGATGCGCCATCTGACGTCCCGTTGACCTTCGAGATGATCAATCGCAACGGCCTGGCCATCTTCCTCTTCGTGAGCTTCCCCTCCCCTCCTCCTACTAAGCTTGTTTCCTCTGAGACTTGGGGGCTGACCTGTTTGGCCCCCTGTTCCCTTACTTGCACCCGCGAACAGGCGAATCTCCTCACCGGCCTCGTCAACCTCTCCGTCCACTCCATCTACCTCCTGCCGCTCCCCGCATTCTTCCTCTTGCTTTCCTACGCGCTGCTTATCGTCCTCTTCGCGTGGTCCGTCAGGAACACCAAAATCTCCCTATAGATCATGGATCTCTCTTCCCCTGTCCATTTTTTCTTCCCCCTTCCATCTTATTTTCTTAACTTAAAAAAAAAACAAGCTTTGTTAATCTTCATCACCCCCATCTTCTGTTGGCCTTCTTCTCTTGTATTCCTATGGTACCTTCCTCCTTCTCTTTTACCTGATCTAGAAACCACCACAAAACAGTGGTGCAATTAAGTCCTGCCCTATGAAAGCTGATTAGCCTCCTCATTTACTCCCGGAGAAAGACAAGTCATCCAAGTTAGAGATTCCTCTATGCCACAACGGTCGGAGCTAGAATAGCTATCGGACTGCCCCTGGAGGGCTAAGTTGACACCTCTTGGTGCGTCAAAGTTGGCCGCTGACCTCTTGCTAAATACCGCTCTTTATACTTACCTCAATTCTGTTTTCTTTTCACAATCTTTGGGGGAGACAGATACATACATATTTACATGACAGACAAAACAAAACAAAACAAAAAAACAAGTGAAGGAATAGACGGGACATCATTTACGCAATGTGAAATTTTAAAGGGAGAAACAGATCTTGGGTGTGCCGTCGGCGTCAAGCCGTGGAGTCTTTCCCGGCTGATCATATATCTTGCCTACAAGAAAGAACGAGGAGAACAGAGATGAGCAATTGTGGGCATTTTCGGAGTGGTTAGCATACCGCCGCTCACCCATCAATCAACCTCAAGATAATCCTACCACGGACAGTCCGCGCATTCTTCATCGTCAGCTGGCTTCATTGGGACTTCGGGCGCTACACTTGATTGAGCTGCAGGCTGCTGAGTTTGTGGGGGGTTTTCAACCGGCGGGTCGATCGCCATCGTGCCTTCATAATCCAACACCGCCGTTTTCCCATCAAGCTCAGTGGCCCCATCCCAATCGTTGAAACTCTTGCCTTCCTTGGGAGTCTCCTGTGTGGGTTTTGGATGTGCATCGCCGTCCCCGTTGGTCTGTTGAGCTGGTTTCGAATGGCTCTCTTCATTCTCGTTCAGCGGGTCCGCTTTAGAGGCGACTCCTCCCGGAGGATTGGCAGGCGAAGAGTCGGCCCAAGAAGCAGTGGCTGAACCATTCGGATCGAGCGGACCCCACTCGTTGAGTGAATCCGGGACTGCAGGTGCGATGGTATCGTAGGCGACGGCTTGCCGGTTGATGGGGGCAGGCTTGGGAGCATCCCACGCGCCGAACCCTTCGCTTGCAGCCCCGTTTTGGAATCCTTGAGTACCGCCAAAGCCGCCCCTGCCACCACCAAAGCCGCCCCGGCCACCGCCACGATCACCATCAAAGCCTCCCCGACCACCACCATTAAAGCCTCCCCGACGACCACGGTACCCACCACGTTCTCCGCCCGTCCCACCGGCAGTGTCACCCCAGCCGGTATTATCGCCGCCGGTCCCGCCACCCCACCCGCCCGGAGTAGCACCCCAGCCGGTATTATCGCCGCCAAACCCGCCTCTGTCCCCGCCAATGCCACGTCCCCGTCCTCGAAATCCGCCTCGCTCAAACCCGTTCTCTCCCCCGCCAAACCCCCCACGACGACCGCCTCTGTTTCCCCTGCCGCCTCGCATCCCTCGGCCAGACCAGCCTTGATCGCGTCCGCCGGAATCGGCGGCTGCTGGGAATCCTAACCCTCCCGGTGGGTCTGGAGCGCCCCATCCCCCCGATCCGGCGTTGGGTTTGGCTCCCCCATCGTCGCCCATATTCGCCGTGCTGTTCGTATCACCCCAGCCACAACTGTCGCTCGGATTCGTGGGCACGGCTGCTGGTGTGGGATTCGCAATGGGCTTGCCAATCGGGTCGTCGTTCAGATCTCCCCAAGGACAGGCAGATTCGTTGTTTTCTGGCGCCGGGTCTGGCGCAGGATTCACAGTCTGAGTAGTCGCAGCATCATCTCCCCACGATTCCGCCCACGGAGCGTCGGTATTCTCCGTAGTTTTTTGAGGCTCTTGGAAGCGCGAATGAGTATCCTGCATCGGATCAGGCTGGGGAGGTTGGCCGTGTTGATGGGGGGTAGGATGAGGGATAGACAGAACGCATTCGACGGGTTTGGGGCGCCAGTGGTCGGGGAACAAGCCGCGCGGATCGACGCGTGGGGCGTCCAGGATGGGGAGATGTTTGGACACGCAAGCCTCGATCGTGGATCGCAAGTTCTCCTCAATCGTGCGAGTCACGTTCTCGAATTCCGACTGGATCACCCGGATCTTGCCCGTCCCTTCGCGCAACTTACGCTCGTACATCGTCGAGTGGTTCCGGTGCATCCCCCGGGTTAACGTCTTGAAGTTCTCCAGAATCTCCAACGTGTGTTTGTGCGATTCCCTCGCATTCAGTAATTTGATCTTCACAATCACACTTCGCACTATTATTTCGAGTAAATTGCGATCAAGCTTCAGCGTCTTCTCCAGTTCTTCAAATCGTATTCCTTCCTTCTCCTCCTCTCTTGAAGCAAGCATATCTTCTTCTTCTTTTTCCTTGTCGTCCTCGTCGTCGTCAGAATCTTTAACCGGTGAAGGCTTTGTTCTTTTCTTGATCCTCGATCCCTCTTCGTTGGCATCTTGATCAGGAGAGCCCCAATTAGCGAATCTGTGGTTTGAAAGTACGTCATGGGGGTAAAAGTTTCAGTAAGTAAAGATACTTGGCAGGAGGAAAAATAATGAAAGAATAAAGAAAGAAAGAAAGAAGACTCACGGATCGTCTTGATCGTTCCCGTTATCAGAAGCGACCGGTTGACTCGCCGGCTTAAAGAGAGGGGTTTCCCGCTGAGAGGGGGTGTTAAGATTACGGGCAGGAGGTTTTGGTTTCTTGATAAAAAGACGATCGGTATTTAACTTGGCATCTGGCATGGGAGCTTGTTGAGTGATTGGGGGACGGGTGAGTGGAGGTTTTTGAACAGTTCGATTTAAGATAGAGTGACCTTTGTCCGCCTCAGAAGTGGAGGTCGAATGGGTTATGTCGGTGGAAGTGGCTTCAGGAGGTTTGGATGGCGTATCTTGGAGCGGTTGGGACTTGAGATTGATTTCCTGTGTTTGAGGCTGGATAACGCTGTCGGTTCTGTTGGCCTCTTTCTCCTTCACCTGCCGTATGACGCCCTCCCGCTGGTTAAGATGGTTGGGTATAAAGTACGGGTAATCTGCTGCGTTGACAGATTTCCATCCTTTCAGGAAGGGGGATGGAGGAGATAAATCAACCGTCATCTCATCTTTCTTTCCTGTTTCTACCTCCGCACTGCTTCTCTCAGTTCCATTGTGAGAAGTCATCGTCTTTCGGGCGCCGTTTGCGTGATATTGTGCGCAGAACTTCTAGTGCGAGTATCTTTTCTAACAAAGGTGTGATGGGAGGAAGTAATATCGTTTGAATGGGAAGAGCAGAAAAAATGAGACTTGCGTGCAAGTCGCAAAAGCTATGTATATTTTCGGCTATGTATGAGACGAACCGGCAAGATCGACCGGAAGGGATATTATAAAGAAGAAGCGCGGCGGATCAAATGGGTTTGGACACTTTCCTTTCTGCTTTCTAACAACAAGAAAGAAGATGAAAAATAATAACGCCTATCACACAATTTACGTACCGCTGCAGAGGAAGGGTTGGATGAAGTTTGCTCAATCGAAGAAGCTAACTGGATGTCGCGTTTGTATTCCAGTGAGGTTAAAAGGGGTGATGAGGGGATTGGTGCGTTCCTTTTCAGCAATCCCGAGTGTTAGTTTGTATGCAGTATGTAAATATATCGTAACGCGAGTTGTTTCCTTGGTGGAGTTCTTGTTTTTTCGCCTTTGGTCTTGGATTGTTCAGTGGACAAAGGTTGGAATGGATACGACCGGCCCCCCACCGTGCACGCCGGATGCTTGATGTGGTCATGAGTAATATGTGTGATAGATATTTATGTCTGCTGCCACACTCTATTTAGGTGTGTTTGGATCGATAAAAGCACCCGTGTTGAGGGAGATTCAAACATAACGGCACTTGTATCTGTAAATATGTAAACGCGCTAGCTCGTTTGAATGGAAGCATAGACAAGGTTGGATATGACCATTTGTGCAGATTTGTGCTCGACGATAACAGACGACAACGCGTTTGCACCTGTTTGCACTGTGGAGGTACACATTTACACCATAGCACCAAAAGCGTGCCGATAAAGTCGCAGGCAATCGCCGCATACAAAGGCAAACTTCATGTTCATGTGGAATGGTTCTTCAGTCACATCTTGTTAGGTCAAGGCTCGAGGAGGAAGACCTCTTGCCAATGGAATGATTAGTAAATAAGAAAGTGGAAAGAACGAGCATACATTACAAGAAAGACGTGTAATTGTTCACATCCATCCACTTCTCGTAGCGGAGTGAGAGCAGAACACTTGATCGGATATTGTCCGAATGTGTGCATATCAATAGAGGCAATCTGGTCATTAAAGAATTACCTTGAGACCCCGTTGGGCATCTGCTCTCCTTCTGTTCTCCAGTTCCAAGTGGATTATGTACTCGGTTCAAGGTTTAGGAGATGGCCAGATTGAAGATGTCGAGGAGTGTTTCTTTTCCGTTTCTTTTCCATTCTTCTTGAACGCATCACAGAGAAGTAATCCTTAGGAGAGTCGTATATAATCAGATGCACAAAGGAGGGTCCAGAAATTGGTAATTGCCAGGTGTGGCCCATCTAATTGCTGGGCCAGGTACCTTAAGTCGTCGTCAAAGTTCAAGCTGCTTAACCTGGTACCGCTTGGACACTTGCAAGTTGCGATTTCTGGTTGCACGTCGATGATTCTGTGCAGATCCTACCCGAATAGTTTCACGATGTCGTGGACTTGTGTCCGCTTCCTTTCCTTTCCTTTGCCCTGCACGTTGATCTGTTGCTTTCCACATGCCGCAAGACGTTCACGGCTAAACAGGCCTTCCGGACTGATCCATCCATTTGCCGAGTGGACTGGTCTGGAGACCACAAGGAGGCGGGTAACTTAATATATCTAGCCTTCCCTTTCTGTGACGGAGTTCCAGGTCCAACCGCAAGGTTTCGTGAGATCGTTGCTTTGGTGAATGCTTGATCAAGACTGTCCTCATAGCCGAGCGAGTAGATGATCCTTAGCCATTGGATTTCCCTCCTCGTAGTAATCCCCTCAACCACTTTTTTTTTCCACATCACATTACTGTCGACTTGAGGTCGATTTACTGCAGGCATAATTCAAAACTCTTGACGAGATAAATCCGTGATCCTATTCAAATCCCCTCAGTCCTTGCAAACCTTCAGGCAGGGTACCGAGTTTGCACATTTCAGCTTAGGCCTTACGTCTGACTCCGAGCTATATATTATACCTCTCACCTCCCCTATACCAGCAAACTCAGGTGATAGTCATAGTAAAGTTCAATACTGCCATGTTCTCATTGAAGGCTACTTTAATATTCTTATCATTTCTAGCAATGAATGTGTCAATTATGGCTTTGGGAGAGGTACAAGGAGATGAGTTGGCTTACCCCGTTCGTCGCGAATCCCTTTGTTATCCCTCGCCGACGCAATCAATGGATTTCCCAGATACTACTCACGCTTTAACGAAGTCACCTAAAAATTGGTGGTGTCCTCTTGAGAAGGAATTTGCTTGGCTGGGTTTTAGCTATGACGTGTGTGATTAATCCCCAGGGAGCAACAATATTAACCTCACCTATTTACTCAGTTTCATTTTCACTTCTCCCTTTCCTAGGTATCTGACTGCCCTTCGCGTGGTGAGATGATTGATACATTCACATGGATGCGACACTCGAAGAAAGCCCGCTACGTCAGGATATATAGCAATTGCGACAACCAAGGCTTCGATAATGATGTGATAGAAGCAGCAGCCCAGGTGGGAGTTGGAATATACGCCTTGATCTGGTTTGGGTTTGATGGTGAGTGTTTTCATTTGTATTTTGTTAATTTTTTGAAATATAACCCTCTCATACCTACATTGGATTAAATTTCTGAATTGATTTGCCCTTTGAAACTGCAGGTGATGATAAATGGAAAGGCCGAAAGGAGCATCTGCTTCAGGCCATCAAAGATAACCCCAAGGTACTTATTAAATCATATCAGTAATACACCAAAAGTTTTGATGTAACTGATTGTGATCATTGAATATCCAGGCTCCCTATGTTATTCGTGCAGTCACCTGCGGCTCCGAGCCGCTTTTTGACCAGGTTCTACCTGTAGAAGACTTAGTCGCGCAGATCCAGGATCTAAAAGAGCAGCTTCACCCCTTTGGAATTCAGGTCACCCTATCTGAGGTGAGCCTGTTCTCTATTTCACCTCGTTACTTGCAGGGGTTGCAACTCAAAAAAACGTTGAATACACAGATGCCAGCCGGACATCAAGCACACAATGATACTCCCGAAATATTCAATGCGGTCGATTTTGTCAGTCTTCATAGTTTTGGGTTCTTTGAACAAAACGCAACCACGGCAGATCGGGCGAGTGTGGCCATCAGGCGGGATGTCAAATACGGCCTGAAAAATGGCGGGGGAAAGAAAGTGGTGATCACCCAAACCGGCTGGCCAAGTAATACCGATGTGTGGAAATCTGCAGCCGTAGCAAATCTTGAACAAGAAACTCTCTATTTCCAAATGCTCGATCGTCACTGCAAATACTTCAAAAGGCACAGTATTAGCTGGTTTTCACATAGTAAGTTTGAAGCAAAGATAATGACCATGCTATTGTCAACACATTTCTTCGCATTCCCAGATTTTTTCCCTGCCGTTTATGGTTGTTGATCATTTGCACTTCTTCCCTGCACAGTTTACAATGATACCACCCTGCCAGGATGGGGAATAGTTAACGGAAACGGAACTGAGAAAATTAGTTTTCACCCAAGAATCGCCTGCTGAAAGTTGCACATAATGAACATTGACTTGCAATTAAGTCTTTCAATCTGTGATTCATAGGAAGAATTCCATGTTTTTTTTTTTTTTTTCTTTTCATTTGATCATCATATAATTACTTGGCTTATCTTTTCGTTTAAAATAAGTGGACTTATTTTTTAAACTAAATGACTTGAATTCTGAAAATACTACATGCACGTTTTATTACAATCACAAATGACACTGTATTCCAGAATTATCCATTCCGCAACGTCACTGTGCAATCCAGAAAGGAAATTTGCGTTGGGAATCTTTTGCCTATAAGAATCAAGAAAAAGAAGATACAATGTTGAGATAAACTTATGCAAAAAGTAAGAAATTGTAGCTTATAGCTAAGATAGAAATAGATTGAATTCTTTTAATTTCTCATACATATTCTGGGGAAATTTCAAGGAGCATAGGATTGAGGTGGATAATATTTTCTTAGTTTTCAAAAAATATACTGTTGAAATGAAAGGTGGGCCTCTGGGATCCAAGAAAAAGTGGAACCCTATTTAAACTAGGATGTTGGATATGAAGGAGATTAAAACATGAATTTAATTCAAGCAACTTGGAAGAAATGGCTTCAGTATAGAACAAGATGTTTTTTTGACAAGTCTTCATCAAGAAACAAGGTGTGCCCTACAGCTTGTGTCTTCTAAACAGTTGTCCCCTGTTTTTTTGACAATCTGACTGGATTTGGAAGGGGTGCTCTCCTTGTGTCTTCTACACCTTTGTCATTTGCCCTCTTGACAATCCAATGTATTGGACTCATGTCAGTTGCCCTTTTGACAATCCAATGTATTGGATTCATTGAGATCTAGCCCTTGAATTCTCTTCTCCTATCATTTGTTAGCTACCTACTCACACTAGTTCCTCCTTTGGGATGCACAACAGATGTAACATTCCATCCCAGGAGTCATTTGTGCATAGCCAATCCTACCGAGGACCAACCTTCTTCAGAGGATCAACCTTCAGAGAATCAATCTGCAGATAACCTTCGCTGGACATCAAACCCAAGCCTAAAACGTCAAAGGAAGTAATGCGAATAAAGATAATGCATAATAACCCCCCTTCTAGAAGTAAACAGGGGCTGAGAGGAACTGCTAATCACATTTGAGGACAGACATATGGATAATGCTCTCGAAAAAATTACTGTTCTTCCAAGAACTTAGCGAACTCCTCAAGCCGTCGCTTCTCCTCAAGATCATCATCATGAGTGTCTGTCGTCGAAACGCTGCTCCCTGGACCCGACTTGCGATACCGGCATTTTCCATCATAAAGGAACGCTTCAACCTGCCTGCCTGCAAAGAACCGTTTATTCATTTTCTGTTGAGAAAAGAAAGGCAAGTTTTGATTGATCAGGATGTACATATTGGGGGTCAGTTGGTGCGTTTTTTTGTGTGATTTGACGGAAAGAGGAAGATGTATAGCAAATCACTAACCAGTATGCAGGCTTGTGCAGCTATGGGGTCTTTGAATTTGACTGTAATGATCCCATCTGACTCTAACTGTAAACCAGGGGGGGTCGCCGGCCACGCAAGTCAATTTACCATACGCCTCTTTCTCTCAGGTTGGCTCGAATGGGGAATTGGTGTTTTTTTGAAGAACACGACACGTGCAGAAGTATATAGGTTCTGACGGTTATGGAGATAGAGGAATAGAAAGAGGGGGAGCGGGTTGCAACAAGGGGGGGGGAACGTATAATCCGCGGAAGGAGTCCTTACGTCATATAAGGTTACGTTGGTGACTTCTCCCAGCAGCTCACATTCCTCGCGCACATCCTCCTTGAGATCTATGAGCAATGTGGGGTCTTCCTTAAGCTCAGAAAGTGTAAACATGTGTTTCAGGACGACGATCTTGGCGAATCTGGGGGGAGGGGCACGGGAGGCGGCTTGGTCGTCGTCCGAGTCCCACTCTTCTAATTTTGACTTGAGCTTTTCCACTTTCTTGGCGCGCTTTTTCCGCTGTTGATCTGAAGATTGAGTGTTGCGACCATCTAAACCGCCTGCATGGTCCGTCGGTTTTTTGTGAGAAAATTCTGCCCTGGAAACTTGCATTCTGTCCTGGTCGGATGCGGAGCCTAGCCTCAGAGAAGTATCGTCGAACAGCCGAATGGCCAGATCAACGGATTCAGATTTGAGGAACACGATCAACGCGGACCCGTTGAACACGTGGGTCGATTCATCTTTGTATAGCTTGATCTTGGGCTGGTTGTCTGCGTCGACTAAGATTAACCCGGCCCTTGAGAAGCACTCCTTCAATTCTTCTAGTCTTGTATCTAATGGCAAGCGTGACACGTAGACAGCCGTGTTCCGCTGCGGAGTGGAGGTGGTAGTTTCATTATCTGGATCGCGCGTTCGCTTGTTGTTGGATGCGTTTTTCTTCTGCAGCTGTTTCTCGATCCTGATTTGTTTCTTATCTTTCTTGGAGTGCGATGGGACTGGACTCTAGAGCGTTGATGGGTCCATTGAATAGTGTGTGATCAGTTACGGCCTTTTCTCATGACATCATGAAGGAATGGAGAGCAGGAAATGACTGGAGTAGTATCGGGAGTACATTTTCATCCACGCCGTCAATGCTGTAGGCAGCCTGTTGAGTGGCCCAGAGGTCCTCATCGATGATGGGAGTCCACGTCTGCTTCGAGTCGATCCATTCGTACTCCCTTCCGTCGTCGTCTTCAAACTGCCATTTGGAGGTGGTCTTGTCGAAGTGCACACGCGGATCAACGAAGGCGGGAGAGGCCTCGGCATTCTCGCTTCCAGTTGGGATGCCCTGGGCATCAGGTCTGGCGGTCGGGGTGGGCAGCTTTGGCGTGTTTTCCATGTTGCTGGTTGCGATCCGAAGTTTCGTTGCTTCCTGGGAAATGCGCGTGCAGCATATCCATCACATGTCACGCATCTCAGCAGTCACATCCCACCACCCACGTGACACCTTCTTGTTTACGTATAGGGGTCAACTGTAACAAACGGGACCCCGAAACTAACCCGGAATGAGTTTCTCAGGACCGCCAAGGTCGACTAGACATTAAGAAAATACAGGAAAGTTCCCAGCTTGTCTTTTCTGTTTCTATTCTCATTCTCCTCAGCGCTCAGTTGTTTTCAGTTTTCATAGTTGGTTTCTGGAAGTTTCTTTAACTGGTTGTAAGCTATAAATAAACCCTTTGTAGCCAGCAGGAATCTCTTTTCCTTGTGGCAAAATATTTATAACATTGCCGTCTACAACCCTTGAAATACAAGCCTTAAACCTTTGAACTTCAACTTGAAAATCCTTGTGTCAACCTTATTATTAACCTTGATATTAGACCTAAACAACAGGTCCGGAAATTCTGTTATTAGCTAGTCTGTACAGTTGCGCGCGGCATTGCGCTGTACGGAGTTTTGGGGTGTCCCAAATGTTGGGGACCCAGAAATTTCAAAAAAAATTGGACCCCCGTGGGGCTCACACGTCAGCTGGACGTCCAGGCGGGGGAATGACCACCCAGAACTCCGCCAGTGCTGGAGATCAAAATCAAATCTTCCAAAATGGCTACAAGAGCACAGAAATCTCAACGACATAGGCGGCGTCAAGAACGAAAACAACGATTGCTTCACCCCCCAAATCCAAAGGCTTCGAAAAAAAATAAAAAGAAAGGATCTACTAGGAAAACAGAAACAATTATGATGGATTCGGACGAAGATGAAACAGATCCAATGCTTATTGATTCCGACATTGAAGACAACCAACCAATCACCATTGACACTGATGACGATGATGATGACAAGATAACAAAATTTCAAGAGCAAGAGATTGAAGAAATAAACCAGGCGAACGACATCATGGACTTTGTCCATGCTTCTGGAGATGACAATGATTCAAGTGATGACGACAAACTGGAAGAATCCAAACCTCTTCAATTGCTTTGGTCAATTTTCCGGAAGGATCTTGTCCAAAAACCAGACCTCCCTTTCTTTCAGCGCAAATTGAAATCTGGAAAGATTGGTTACCAACAGCCACGACAACACGATGATCCCAGCGCCGGCAAGTTGCTTCCAGCAAAGATCCCTCAACAGACAAAGCACAACCACACCAAAAAATGTACTCAAGCTATTGGAAAGAATAACAACATCATGATGAACTGGCTCAAGAAAGATGTTACTGTTCCCTCCCCGGCTGATCCGATTGATCCTCAACTAGAATCTTCAGCAATATTGTCTCCAACCACAATCCCCTCCGATTCCAACATTCCAAATGTAAATGCTAATTCTGAAGCAGTTCAGCTTTGTCTTACCGAACAAATGGAAAAATATCTTGCCGCTCCTGTTGCAACACCTTCCAATCCAGACGCGCGCATTAAGTCTAAAGCCAAAAGACAATGGAAAGAACTGAAGGATGCCATTCAGTTAGTTGCTTCAGCTTACAAGAAAAAAGCAGCTTGAGACCACAAGTTTCAGTATCCCAAGGCAATACTGGCCAACTTGAACGAGTTCAACTACCTTCGCCAAAAAGTACACCTTGGATGGGATACCGGGCCCTTCACTCAAGGCATCCCTAGAAACTGCCCAGTCTTCTGTGCGACCTACCTCAACATCAGCCAATGATCTAGGAAATCCGTGAAGTGCAATTTATCTTGCCAGAACAATAGCAAAGCAAGCCAACTACATCATCAATAACAAGGAGCTCTTCATTAGACAGCGTGGCAATACATCAAACCACAAATCACTTATTCATAATGTTGACATACAAGAAGCACTTATCACTTGGTCTGCCTCGCAAACTCCTGGTCAGGTGCATGTTGCTTCTTTTTTTATTGCTGTGAATGTAAGCTCATCAATGGATCCATTTTGCTAGGTTACTCCGGCTGTGAGCCTGGGTCTCTTAAGTGACTACAGGACACAAGATTGGGGAACAACAAAGTTTATTTCAGAAGAAATAAGAGGATAAGGAAGAGGAGGAAGAATAGAAAGAAAACTAATTATGTATCTTTTAAGATAATTATATGGGCTTAACCTTTAGTAGGAAGTAGAGTAGAGCCGGGCAGTGCCACGACCTCTTCAACCTGAGAAGCAGGAGAAGGTACAGTCTAAGACTGCCTTATTTTTTAGGCTTAAGGCCAAGGTTACTTATAAGGAAACCTGAGTGGATGAGTAGCTCCACTGGACTAGGATGATAATGAGAATGATTCTTTAATGATGATTGGATTAATGTGCCTCTAGAAGAAGAAGGAAAGGAAGGAAAGAAGGAAAGAGGTGATGATCAAAGCTCCAAGATGAACTTTGAAGAAAAGAGGGATTGGCAAAGCTGCTTACTAGTCAGACAGGTGACACCAAATGACCACGACACAACAACGAGGGGAAATGATGGGACCTGGAGTTCTGATGAGTGAGGAGTGTTGTCCAATGGGTCTGTTTCTTCTAAGTTCTGGTTGGTGAGTGATGATGAAAATTTTCATCTGCCCAACTTTGAAAGTGATGAACCATGTTTATCAAAGTGAATATGCAATATGAGGTTGAACTTAGAAAAAGATTAGATGTTATGTGAACTTCCTGGTTAATTACTTCACTCTTATATTATTTCACACTTATACACAACAAAGTATGGATATTATAGTATTGAAATACTCGTATTGAAGAGAGGAATAAGAAGAGAACATTTTTGAAGCCTTTTGGGCAACATTGTTGTCTCTAAGGCTGACACCGGCCACATTTCAACAATATGTTGTGGAATCGCTTTTGCCTCAGTTTGGAATAAGAAAGAAGATTGCACGGAGTACGATCACTCGATGGATGTTCAAACTAGGCTTCACTCCTCAAGTTTACAAGAAATCACTCTATTTCCATGGTCATGAAAGACCTGATGTAGTTATTTCTCGAAAAAAGTACATTGAAGACTACAAGAAATACGAAAGACGATCTCGGATGTATGCAGATGAAGATTTGGAAACTTCAATTTGCATTGACCCGGAGATCCTTGGTGAAAATAAGGAGGCTGTCTTTATTTTTCATGACGAGTCTACTATACATGCACAAGAGAAGGCTTGATTGGCATGGCTCCTGCCGGGAACAACCAAACTTCGATCAAAAAATTTAGGCCGCTTGATACACATATCTGATTTTATCCTTGAGTCTACATGCACTGGTTGGCTTAAGCTATCAGCTGAGGAGTTCAAGAAGTCTCAAAGCGACTGTGGAAAGAAACCCGAGTTGGACGACGCAGCTACAGTCATATATCCTGGGACCACTGGCAACAAGTGGTGGAATATGGAACAACTATGTCATCAAGTTTCTCACAAAGCAATACCAATCTTTGAAACACTTCATCCAAACTCGCAGGTGGTCTTTGTCTTTGACTGTTCGTCAGCTCACGGAGCATACACCAAGTCAGCTCTCCGAGTCCAAAATATGAACCTAAATCCCGGGGGGAAGCAGTCCATTCTCAGAGATACTTTCATTCCGACCAACAACCCACTCATACCATTACACCTTTGAGGAAAGCCTCAAAAGCTTGTATTTGATCATTCTCATCCTCTTCAACCTGGAAAAGTGAAAGGTGTTTGTGCCATTTTGGAGGAGCGCGGCCTATGGAATCACTATCATCAACAAGCTCAACAGGCTGGTCAACCCGCTTTGAAATTTCAGTGCACAACCTGTTCTACGTCACATATCAAAAAAGATATTCTTCGGAAATTGCAGGAATTGATTTCTCAAGCCAAGGCAAACGGGTACTTTTTGAGCGACGATCAGTCGGTCAAGGAAGTCATTTCTACTAGCTCCCTCCCTCAAGAAGCCAATATTGACCCTGCAACAGTCAATACCCAAGCCGACAACATTTCCAAGTCTTGTTGCTGGTCGATGATCTTGTTGCAGCAATCTGACTTCTTGACCAAGCGACCACTCTTGCAAACAATCATTGAAGATGCCCGTCACATCTGCCTCTTTTTGCCCAAGTTTCACTGTGAGCTTAATCCGATTGAGCTATTCTGGTCTTATATCAAGACAGGTAAGGATCACTTTTGTTTTGACAGTGATTTCAAGTCACAAAAACTGATTCTTATTACATTGCATTAATATCTAGCATACCAAAAGGAAAGCCACCTCCACAAAAGTTTTGCCAATAGCAAGGTTCTTTTTGAGCGGGTTTGGCAAGCTTGCCCGGTCAAAACAATTCGCTAGTATTTCCGCCAAATCGATCGACAGATCTCAGTCTACAAGCAAGGTTACAATGGCCCTCAGGGGCAAATATTAATGAAGAAATACAAATTGCATCGGTGCATCCCCCGCCAGGCTGCCATGCAAATTGATGTGCTCACTGCTTGACATGCCATTTTTTCATTTTTCTACTCTGCCTCAAACGATTGCAAAACAGTAAATACATTCATTAACATACTGTCCACGATGCCAACCCTTTCTTCTGTTGATCTAAATACTATCGATATCTCTCTGGAAAAGCAATGAATCCCCACTCAAGTGATTGCTAAATCATTCTACCCCTGTATTAATGCCTCGATACACCCCCTAAACCCATATCTATGCTATAAAACAATAGTTATGGTTTTATGAAGCGCGCTAAGGCCATAATTATGGCTTTGGGCCGGCCTAAGCCCATGTGTCCCAAATGTTGACCCCCGAAAAAAAAAAATTAAGCCGCTGGGCCAAATGCTTTGCCGCTATAGATCTGAATACTACACACCCAGTAGACCTCAAAAATATGGTCGGTGTGTTTTTTGGACCCTGAGAGCAACCTCAGTTTTGCCCCGCGTCAGCAGACCAACTTTTGCGGGCGGCTCCGTACAGCGGAATGCCGCGCGCAACTGTAGTTTTCCGTTTCCCCGGCGTGAAAACCCAAAACACTTATACATTGGCCTTACATCAACTGCCAGTACATGGTCATCCGTCATTTCCAACATTCGGGAGCTTCCAATTTCAGTCATCTTTTTTTCCAAAAAGTCGTATTTCATGCTTACATACAAGAGCGCTTTCTGGCTTTCAAATGCGCTGGTCTACATATATCTTGGACAAAAGAGCATGAATACTTATGATCCTACAATGCCATACTTCTGATCCTACAATGCCATACTTATGGTATTATAATCACATCACTGTGTTATTAATATAGGAGCATACAAATAGGGCATTTGTAAGATCATGCAAACGGACTTATACAAAATTATATGGATAGGTCCCAATGAATCCTACAAAAAGTAAAACTCCTGTTTTGGCTGCATGTAGCAAATCAGAAAGCCTACTCAGATTCAGAATCTATGTACATACAGCCTCCAAAGAAGCTAAAAATGTGGCCAGTAAGAGGTTTTCAAAGTGTGTCAATTTGGTCTCAGTGCAAAATTCAAGTTTTGCCATCAGGCTTGCACCAGCAATTGGGTCTAGAATTTAGGTTTTTGTCATCATATGTATTTATGTATGTACACCAGATAACTTGACATGATAATGCGCTCCATGGGAGCACAAGAGACAGCGATGGGTGAGTGGTTGACGCAAGTCAGATGTTCTGATGTTGGATCTGTGCTGACTAGCTCAAATGAAATGGAAGAGGACAGAAAGTCTTATCTTACATTGCCACATCAGCGCGGGAAATAAAGTCCCCGCAACACTCCAAATGTGGAGTTTGCACACTGCACAACACCCCCCCTCAAACTCCACACAGTAGAAAAAAAGAAAGTGAATCACAAAGATAGGACAAGAAGAAAAATATGATAAGAAAATGAAATGAAATCCAAAAACAGGCAATCAATCAAGACAGAAACACGATAAAAATCTTAAGAAATAAGAGATAGAGGAAAATATAAATGTGAGACAGAGACAAACAAGAAAAACATTGGAAGAATAACGTGAAAATAGAGTTAGGAACACCGGGAAACAATGGATTTGGAATTGTTATTCAAATAATGAAGATATGAGATGGCAATGTTGTTGGGCTCCGAGTGGTTTGGTGAGGAAATCCGCGACGTTGTCTCTAGTTGATACCCATTCCAGGTTGAGGTTGTGCTTCCAAACTAAGTCACTAACAAAAAAGAAGTTTTGCTCTATGCTTCTAAGACTGCTTTTGGGGCCATTGTCCTCCTCTACTAGTATTGCCGCGCGATTGTCACATAAGATTGTACACTTGGCTTTTGGAAACATTGAACGGATTATTTGAAGTAAGAATTGCGTGAACTCGACTGCTCCTCCTAACGCGATGTACTCCGACCCACAAGTTGATTTGGCCGTTGATTTTTGACGTCTTGATCCCCATGCGATTGGGCAATTGAAGCACTTGATGAGGAATCCCAAGGTTGACCGTTGATATTCCCCACCCCAGCTTGCATTGGACCAGGTTGTCAAGTGCAAATCATCTGGTTTCAGCCTTAATTTTTTGTCTTTTGTTGTTCAAATGTATCTGATCAGGTGGTGAAGTGCGTCCCAGTGTGTTTGATTTGGGTTAGAGCTAAATTGAGCAAGAAAATTAACTGAGTGAGATATATCGGGTCTGGTGCCAAGGGCAAGGTAATTTAGAGAACCAATGTAAGATTGAAATTGTGTTGTGTTCACGGGCTGTTTGTCAGATGTGACTAAGTTTGGGTTGATTAATGGAGTGTAAGTATTGATGTGTTGATGGGCAAATTCACGGTTGTGTTTGAGGAGTAATTGCTTGATCAGAAGATGTTGTGATAAGTTGATTTGGTTTGGAGAGCGTTCAAGTTTGAGACCAACAATCTTGTCGGGCGCATCAAACCATTTCAGGTGCAGGGAGTTTTCTAGATTTTTGCAGAGTATCGTTAGATGTTCAGGTGAGTTGGAGAACACAATTACATCATTGACGTGGATCCATATGATGACTATGTTGGTGCCTTTTTGGAGCTTGTAAACACATTCTTCAACCTCGTCACAAGTGAAATCCCATTGTTGAACTAGCGATTTGAAGTGTTTCCACCAGCAACGACTTGCTTGTCTGGTTCCGTAAAGAGCTTTCTTGAGCAGTAGTGTTTTTCCAGATAGGTGAGGGAAGAGGTCTTTTGGAGGTTCGGCGTAGATGGTTTCGTCGATTGGGCTATGAACAAATGCACCAGTTACATCAAAAGCATTGATAGACCAGTTAAATTTGACTGACATTGAGAGTAATAGTTGCAGGGTTGATAGTGAGGCGGTAGGTGCAAAGGTAGATTTGACATCGACCCCAAGGCGTTGTTTGAATCCTCGGGCTACAAAACGTGCTTTAAATTTCTCAATTTTACCGTTTGAATCTCGCTTGAGGTCAAAAACAAACCTGGTGCCGATCGCATGTTGATCAGTTTTATCTTGAACCTCCCAGGTTCCGATTTCCTCCAATTGATTCCATTCAGTAATACAAGCCTGGCGCCATTTGTCGGAGTGTGGTGATTTGAGGGCTTGTCTCAAGTTAGAAGGGATGTTGATTTCGGGGCTGAAGCCAATCTCTTCAATGAGAGAATCCTGGGCATTGCAAATCTTGTCTGTTGGGACTTGCCCAAGATGGTATGTCTTGCAAATATGAGGGGCTGAGTGGTGGTTTAATAGGGGTCTTCCGTTGAAATCAAGGAAAGTGGCGCATTCAGATGCTTGGTATTGGTTGTTGGTTGGTTTCCAGAAGATCCAACCTCTCCCATCTTCTTGATATCCAATGAGAAATCCTATCCAAGCTTGATCATCTAGTTTTTTGAAATTTTCCTTGGGAATGTGAATGGCCGCCTTAGATCCGAAAGGGTGAAGTTGTTGTGGGATTGGGTCTCTTCCAAGCCATAGTTTTAAGGGAGTGAAAGATTTTGTGTGAGAGTTTGGAAGTCAGTTGGATATCCAGCACGCGCAGCGGTAAGCATATGGCCACATGTTTCGTGGCATTTTTGAGTGAAGTAACATGGTTTGGGCCATGTCACCAAGTGTTTGGTTCAGTCGTTCAGCTTCACCATTCTGTTTGGGTGTGTATGGTGAAGAAAAGATGAGTTGAGTTCCAATAGTTTTTGAGAATTCAAGAAGTTTGTGGCACGTATATTCCTTGGCATTGTTGGATCAAAGGGATTTGGGTGGTTTCCAAAATTGAGTAATGAGTTGTGTGAGCAGCTGGATGATGAGGTCGGAGACTTCACCTCGGTTCTTCATGGGATAGACAAAAGAATAGGTTGATGTGTGGTCATGTGCAGTCAATAAATACTGGTTTCCAAATGGGTCTGGTTCGAGTGGACCCAATACATTGGTGAGAAAAAGATCAAGCGGATGGTCTCTTGGGATTGTATCCGGTAGCAAGTGTCGTTGCCCCTCTCTCTTTGCAATCTTGCACGATTTGCAGAAAAAGGGAGACCAGGATTTGATGTCGAATTTGGGGACAAAAGCCTTGAGAAAAGATTTCACAACGTCATCGGAAACATGGCCTAAGCAACAGTGCCAGTAATAAGAGTCTAGAAGTTGTTGAGACGGATTCGGGAAATAGGATTCAAGTTGCTGTAAGGGATTGAAGGAGGTAACTGGCGGATTATAGACAGGCGTGTATTGGGCGGTCGGGTAGATGGAAGAAATGTACCAAGTACAGTCGGGCGTGTTGTACTTGGCGGCAATGGTGCATATGGGCGAGCGCAGAATGATATCTTTATTTGGTGAAAATGAGGGAGAAAAACCAAGATCAATGAGTTGGCCAAGACTAAGGATGGTTCCCGTCATTTGAGGGCTGTATAGAGCTGCCGGTATCACCCACTCCCCATTCCCAGCCAAGATTTTCAGGTTGCCGCTGTGTGTTGCAACCATAGTTTTACGTTCAGAAGCTAGATTCAGCTTCAAGTGTGGATTCAAAGGAACCAAATCAGAAAAAAATTGGAAAGATCCGCTCACGTGGTTGGTCGCCCCAGAATCCAAAACGGCGCCTTCAACCCCGGCTGCTGGAGCTTGATTCCCCACAATTGATCTGACTGCTGGGGTGCTCCAAATTGTGGCAGGTGGTCGGGCATAGGTGGAAGCGGGGTGACTCAAATCTCCTGGCGCCCGGAGGTAAGCATCCCTGCGCAACACTGGGCAATTGGAACGCCAGTGTCCGGTGCCAGAACAGTAAGCGCAGTGGTTGTTGCGGGAGAGTACGTTGGGAGGGGGTGGTTGGTTTCCCCGGCGGATATTGTTAATCGCAGCAAATATGTCATCTGCAGTTGGTGCACCTGGTCTACCAACATTGCCGGCTGGCAGGGCTGGTTGACTACCGTTGGTTGACGGGGCTCTGGAGGAAGACTGATTAGAAACCGGGGGATTGTTTTGTTGGAATGAGTTTCCTTGATGGTTGTTAGGGGTTTGGAAAGTGCAGAGAAGAGACATCGAGTTGGAAGGTTGCGGATCAAAACGAGTTGATTCCCCGTATGTTAAGTTAATGATAAGCTGCACATCACGGGCGGTGATTTCTTGGCGTCCTGATAGCTGGAGGGATATGTTTTGGAATAATTGAGAACGCGACATATTGGGTGGTGGCGGCACGAGTATTTGAAGAAAAAGAGATTCAACCAATGGGGATAAATTAGCCCCCACTTTCGTAAGGTCACTGAATAGTTCAAATATGCGATTGAACAACATTTGTAGCGAAGGGATATCGGTGGGAGCATTGGCAGTCTTGATGTTGACCAGGCAATCCAAAAGATCGACCTGTCAAAATTGTATCATACCCTGGAAGTTTGTTTGAATTGCATCAAAAGCTGCCATGGCCGAGATATGTTTGTCAACAATGGAAGATAGTTCATCATGTACTGTGACTTGAATGAGAAACAAAAGACAAGATGATTCTTGATCCGAAAGAATTGGATATCAGGCAGCATCGTTGAAGAAAGAAGCATGACCGAGGCATAGTCGGACAACTCTGTTGAGGTTGCGTTTCCATTTGTTGAAGTTGGACCCATCGGCAAGGAGCACTTCGACGGATGATTCATATTTGACAGGCTCTGATAGAAATTTATTGCGGTGGGTGACTCCATGTGAGTTTGGTGCCTCTGGGATTTCCTGTTCTTGGTGGTTGTTTGATGACATGGATAATATAGGTTTTTGAGAAGGGTCGGGAGATGTTTGGTCCAGGTGGAATTGATCTATCAAGCAATTGACGTCTCGGGCAAAAATAAAGGGGCTTGGAAATACGACTCCCATGAATTTGCCAACGACTCCCAAAATCAGGCATGACGTCGCGCAGACGTATGGGCTACTCATTTTAGAAGTCAGTGGGAGTCGTCTGGCTAAAAGTATTTTTTATTTTGGGAGTCGTCAGGACAACCAATAATTAATAAAATAATCGTCAAAAATGGGAGTCGCCCTACCAAACCATCAAAAGTGGTTGGGAGTCGCCAGCCCAATTAAGACAACATAAACAAAATGGTAAGAAATGCCACAGATATGCATTTCTCTCAGAATAAAAACAACAATCAAGTCATAAATGAAAGAAACAAATGGAAGAAACCATCAAAATTGAAGGAATAGGTTAAGAGAAGTGATGAATAAAAAACAATTGTAAAAAATCTAAAAATGTTTATACTTTAATCCCGGAGTTTTAGCTGTTAACTCTTCAGTCAAAGAAAAACAAGAAGCATATTTTATTCTCCATCCTTCAGCCTCTGGTTCATGATTAGTAACCCAATCTCCAGATAATGGAGGGGCAGGAAAGAGATGGGGATCGTGGAGTTCAAGAGCAATGAAATGAGCAAGCTCAGATAGAAAAGCCATAAAAATGGGAGGGTTGTCATTGGGGGCAGTGGTGCAGGGAAAGAAGGTACTGTTGAGGTACGGAGAAAAAAGAAAAATAGGAACATCATATAGATTGGCCAGAGGGTCACCCATACTTGGCATAGACATCCAGTATGGTTTGCCGCATTGCCCTCTTCCTTCAAATTTGATTCTTTTCAGCAGCAAGTTGATATTGAAGAAAAAGGACTTTGAATTGTACCAGAATTTGTTTTCTTTCACGTGATCGTAAAGTTCTGCGCAGATTTTGTCAAATTCCTGCTGTCCACAACCTAAACCAAAAGAAAGGACCCGAAAACCGCAGTGACCATCCAACTCAACATTCAAGGCCTTCTTCACATAGGGCTTGATCATTTCGGGAAGGAAATTGATGTAGTGGGTGGTATCAATTGGCAGTTGGCTTGCTATTTTGACCGCACGGGGTTTCTTTAATTTGAGTGCAGCAGGGCTCTTTGTTTTGGCGGCAAGGGGTTTCTTTTCTGGAGGAGGAGGGTTGGATTTTTTGGAGGCTTTTTGTGATAACCGGGTACGACACGTGGGGGGGGTATCTTTTGAGCCGGTTCTTTCTTCTTCTGAATATTATTCTTCTTGATTTGTTGAGCTCCTTTGTTTTTTTTAAGCTTCTTTTTATTTTCTTCTTTTTGATCTTCTGATTTCCTTTTCTTTTCCAGTATCTCAAAGCCAGAAGGGTCGCGCGTAGTAGTCCGCGGTTTGTTCAGAGCGCCTTTGGGTCGTCCGCGTGTTTTCTGAGCTGTCTTGGGTAATGTGACATCAATCAAATTGGCTGATCTGTCTAGAAGGCGGTTGATGGCATCTATCTGTATTGTTCTTTGGGACGGATTCATTTGAAGTATTCTTTTCTGAATATTTTCAATTTTTTCTTTTGTGTCCGCGTCAGGTTCAAGGTTTAAACACCTGTAAGTCTACAAAAATCAAACAAACATCAGTATATTGGTTACATATTTAATAGGAATTTTGAGGGGGGGTTGCAGTATGGGAGTGAGGGCTTTACATAAAGAATAAAAAAAGAATCACTTTAATTAGTCTTTAATTATATTGCTGTTGCTAGCAACTCCCAGAAAAAAAAGGCTTACCAGATAATTAGTGTGGCGACTCCTGGCAACTCCCAATATTTTTTTTGTTGCCAATAATTAGACCTGCGACTCCCAACATTGAAGAAACCAAAACGTCAGCAACCCTCATCCATATCACACATCATGTTCATTTCAGAAAGCCACTCCCAGCGACTCCCAAATAAAATAGCTTACTCTTTAATTATATTGGCGACTCCTGGCGACTTCCTCTCAAGACATTTTTGGTACATAATTGGATGTGCAACTCCCAAGCAGGAAAAAGGAGATAATGGTCAGCGACCTCATTCAACATCTGCAATGAAGTTATATTTGGGAAGCCACTTCCAGCAACTCCCAGAAAAAAGCACTTACTCAATATTTGGACCAGCAACTCCCGGCGACTCCTCAAAGAAATTTCCTGGCGCATAAATTAGACAAACAACGCCCAAGCGCAAAATTTTTTAAATAATCAGCGACTTCCATATATTAACCTTGATGAGAGAGCATTAGACAGACACTGCCAGAAACACCCAGAAAAAATCTCTTACCTGATATTTAGACCAGCGACTTCCCGCAACCCCCAAAAATAATTTCTCGGCACGTAAATTAGACACACGACTCCCAAGCATAAAAGATGCAAAGCAATCAGTGACTCCATAAACAATCTTGTATTGGATCAAATTTGGAGAGCCACTCCCAGCGACTCCAAAAAAAAAAACTTACCACAACACTAGGCCAGCGACTCCCCGTGACTTCCAAAATTGAATTCCATCATGGCTGGATTGGATGCGCAACTCCCTTGCAACTCCCAAAATTGAGTGTACCTACCCCCCATTTTGACCCAACGACTCCCAACCCCAATGAAGAGAAAAAAAAGAATGAAAGAAGAAATCATAGCATACCTTTATATGCCATTGAGGATGAAATTCTTCTGGCTCAACTTGCTGCCCCAGTGCCACCAACTCTGAAATCCTGTGTTTGCAGGGAATCCCCGTTCGTTCTTTATGAAAGCCGTTACAAGTTGATGTTTTTTTCAAGTTTTCCAATCTCCATGAGGTTGTTTTGAGCCTTTTGGAGAGCAAAGTGGGTGATCCGTCCATGGCAATTGTGAAAGATCTTCCCAATGTTTTGGAGGGAGGTGATTTTTTGCTGATGATAGAGCGCCAATATTTTGTGGCACTGAGCTTCAAGTGCATTTGAGATTATCTTGATGACGGCCGCAAAAGAATGCTGAGGGCCTAGGAGATGAGACTTGATAAACGCGTGGCTGGACTTAATTCAAGATGTCGTTCGGTATTTGAAGTGGGGAATGTTCTTCGTCCATGCATTTGCAAATTTTTCAACCACCGGAAGCCAGGTAGACGTCATCTAATCTTCAAAACAAGGACCTTAATTTGAAGCAAATCATTTGAAAGAAGCATTGAAAGCTGCTTGATCAGTCATTCAAATAAGATTTGACCAGTGTTGTATCATTCGCTTTTCTTCTTCCTTGTTCTTGATGGTTTTTGTGGCGTTGGTGACTAGATTCTTCTGGATATGCCACGTGCAAAGCATATGACAACATTCAGGAGCAAAAACAGGAAGGGAATTAATGAGGGCTTGTTTGCGATCTGTTAGAATAACTTTTGGAAGGGGAATGTTGTTTGATTTGAAGATATTGAGGAGAGATTTCAGAGCCCATTCATAAAAATCTTGTGTTTCTTCAGCTATAAAACCAAATGCTACACTAAACGTCTTGTTGGCTCCGGTGACGCCAGCTATATGGAGAAGTGGCATCTTGTACTTATTTGTCTTGTAGGTGCAGTCGAGTAGAAGGATGTGGTGATAAGAATCAAGGAGTTCTACTGAGCGCGAGTGACAGAAGAATAAGCCTGTGAGTTCGCCATTGTCATTGATTTTTGAATTCATTGTAAAATCAGAGCTTGCAAGGGTTTGTTTAAGGTGCATAACAGGACTTATTCCTTGAAGCATTTGTTGTTGTGCTTTCTTTCTGGCGGAGTAGATAGTTGTTATGGTGGCTAGAATTGTCTTGTCAGGATTTGTCTTTTTCAGAGCTTCAAGAATTGCTGAAGGTTTCAATCCAGCATTGCCAAGTTTTTTCATTTGATCATAGAGTGAAGCAGTGAGTTTTCAGTTGACCATGTGACCGGATGCATCTTCAGAGGCTGGGTGATTGTGATGAGGATTTGAGACAGAGAATTTCCAATTGTTTTCTTTTGAATGTAAGCAGAAGCGGTGAACGGGCAATTGATTAAGCAAGAAGAAGCCGGCGGTGGGCGATTGTCACCTTTACGTCTGTTTTGAATTGGGTCACCTCCCTTATAAATGATAAAAAAAGGAAAAAAAAGGATTGAAATCAGCTAAATGTTTAATTTAAAAAAATTGGAAAGAGCAAGGAAGGAAGAGAAAAAATTACCTATCACATTTAAGGTGAGCACTTTTCCCTGTGACGCTTCTTTTCTGGACAATGACATAGCCATGTTGTCAAGCAAAATCCTGGACAGCGGTCAAGAGGGCTCCAAGCGAGTTGTAGATTCCTTTGGGTGGAGGTTTGAGGGCTTCATATTCATTTTCATCTTCACGTTGGTCATTGTTTTTTGATGTTGTTTTTTCAATTTCTTCGGGATTTTTTTCTTCATTAATTTCTTTAGATTTTTCTTCATTTACATCTTCAGTTTCTTGATTTATCTCTTCAAAATTGTCTTCATTTTCATTTATCTCTTCAGAATTGTCTTCATTTTCATTTTCACCTTCTTTATTGTTTTCTTCATCTGTGTCGTTGTTGTCTTCTAATAACTTGACACAATCTTCAATGATCTTTTCATCTCTATCAATTAAATCAAGTTTTTCTTCTCTAGCTGTCTCTTCATCACGTTCTTCCTTCTTCTCATCAGTTTTCTCATCATCTTCATGTTTTTTTTGAGCATTTTCGGCATTTTCATCTTTTTTTTGAGGATTTTTCATTTTTTCTTCGGTTTCTTGAGCATCAGGAACTTCTGCAGTGGACAGGTCTGCTATTTCTACTTCATTATCATTTTGTTTTTGAGGAATGTCATGTTTTTCATCATTTTTTTGGGTATTTTCAAGTCTTTCTTCTTGCTTTTGAGTGTCATTGGTGACCTCTTGAGTTTTTGGGATTGGAAGGGACTCTAGAGATTTGTTGATCTGTTTGGTCAGGTTCGACATCTTCTTTTTGAGGTTTGTGGGTTGAGGTTTGATGGATGGGATTGATAGGAGTCGCTGGTGAGTTCTGGGAGTGTGCGGTGAACGTTTGTGGTAGTTGCTTGCCAATATTAGTGAGGAAGCTGGATTTCATTTGATTTGTTTGGCCAACTCTCTGCTGACGCGGCTGCATGGGAGCATGAACGTTTTGTTTCTCCGACTCCCGTGTTTGTGCTGGAATTTGGGGGAGCGACTTTCTGGGCGACTCCCGTGTTTGCGCTGAGATTTGGGGGAGCGACTGCCTGGGTAATGTAAATAATATGTAGAAAGTCAAAAGCAAGTAAGACAAGCGACTCCCAGAGGTCATGTCATTAATTAGACAACGACTCCTCAATGGCTGGCAACTCCCAACCACTTTTAATGGTTTGGTAGGGCAACTCTCATTTTTGAGCATTATTTTATTGATTATTGGTTGTCCTGACGACCCCCAAAATAAAAAATACTTTTAGCCAGACGACTCCCACTGACGTCTAAAGTGAGTAGCCCATCCGGCTGCGCGACGTCACGCCTGATTTTGGAAGTCGTTGGCAAATTCATGGGAGTCGTATTTCCAAGCCCCAAAATAAATGCAGTGCAGCTTTTGAATGGGGAAGGAACGGGTTTGTGAGGGATGTGGGAGGATTGGGATTGATCACTTGGTGGGAGATCGGAAGAGTCTCCTTCAGAATTGTGATTTTCACTGCTCGGTGGTAGAAGAATTGGTGATGTAGACTTATATGACGGTGAGGTCTTTTGTTCAGACGATGCAGATTGACCTGGCAATGATGGCGTAGGCAAAAGCAAAGTTTTTATAGGGGCTAGTAATGGGCGTGGACGTGATGGTCCAGGTTCAGGCAATTGCGTAGGTTCAGGTGAAGGCGGTAGAGGCGGAAGTTGAATAAGCTGTTTGTATTGTTTTGTTTGTTTTGGGCGTTTTGCTCTTGTAGGCGGCGGTAGAGGTCCTTGGAGGTTGGGTTGTTTGTCACGGCGAGTTCCAACCATACAATGGTTAGTGAGGGGAGTATTGCGATTCAACTCTTAATCTGTGCTGACTAGCTCAAATGAAATGGAAGAGGACAGAAAGTCTTATCTTACATTGCCACGTCAGCGCAGGAAATAAAGTCCCCGCAACACTCCAAATGTGGAGTTTGCACACTGCACAACAGGATCTACATACATTTGAACAGATTTGAAACTATTTGAAAGGATTTGAACCTATTTGAACATGACAACAGCAATCCAGCGTCAGGGTGTTCCGGCCTACATAGACTCTTGCCAATGGAAATATCATAGTGGGGTCTCAGGCTATGTATGAATCTGTCGCACAACTGATCAGTGGATCATACCGTGCCTCTCCAGGAGAAATTCAGTAGGACCCCGGAGAGCCCCAATGAAGCCGCCTTCAAAACCAATTTTTTTTGCAAAATTTTCCTTGTGAAATCTGGCGGATACGTAGCAGATTCCTCATTTTTTTTAAAAAATCATGCTTGTGTAATTGGAATCTTTTTGACTATTATGAATTTAAGAGAACTGTAGTTCCTTGTGTCACCGTAGCAGATTTAATATGTAAAATTCTGAAAACAATGAAAAAGAGTGAAAAATATACAACTCTGTGTGAGCCTAGCTGGTGGTTGATGCCTGTTGATGCTATTGTACTTATGAAACTGGTCTGACAAGAATTGAGAGAGGAATGCAGGAGAATGTTCCTTGTCTGAGACGTATCTAAAAGCCCAAGGAGATAAAAAAGTATTTCAAGTTCCTTGTGTACTGGGTAGTAATGAAGCCTTGGTGACCCAAAAAACCAATTCTCTCACGTATCCCAAACTCCATTTTCCCTAGGTTTACACAAGGAGGTTTAGTCGGCACTCTCTGGGGTCCTAATTCAGTACGTTCCCTTTCTCTTCTCGTTATTTACTTGGAGGTTGATGAGCTGGCATGGACTACGATTGTCTTGCAATAGGAATGCCCAACATTCTAGATCTTCCCCTAGAAGTACTTGAGCTTATTTTTGCGCAGGTCCTTGGCAATCACGCCTCATAGGACCATCAATTGCATTGCGACTCGTTTAACAAATGCAAGGCAGCTTGCTTGAGACTGGTTTGTCGCAGATGGGCGGACTGGTTGTACGAGCGTCATCTGTATCGCTTGTTGACTTTCAAACGCGCTTCCCAGTTGTTGGGTTTTATTGAGTACCTGCGCACACGTTCCAAAACTCTTCTGTGTGCTCAGTGTCAACATTTGGAGGTGTACTACCTCTGGACTTATGAAGTTTCTGACCCGTCAGACAAAGAGTACAATATGATCACTTTGGGGATCCTGGAAAGTTTACTGGATCTATTCTTCAATACCGTCACCACGCTACAACTCGATTTTGCGGGTCTCTTTAGGCTACCTAGTCAAACCATTAACGCAATTGGACAAATCAGGGGCTTGCAAAATCTTAGAATCAACGCATTGAGCTCAGCCAAGCCTATGGATCAGCCTTCTTGCTTCGAGCGCTTGATTATGGAAACTCAAGCCTTGAAGTCACTGCGCCTGGCGTTACCTCTTTTGCTGCTGCACAACCGTGATCTGATGACTGGAACTGGATGTCCAGCAATCACCTATTTAAATGTTGATCTCATGCGCCTCAGCCCAGACGTACTTTTAGGCATTTGTATTGTGTCAAGATTTTGTCATGGGTCCACCCAGTGAATCCAACTGTAAGTACCACCCCAAACCAAACCAGGCTAGAAAACCCTGTTGCTACCAGCTTAGACTGATGTTTATACCTGCATAACATCCAACAGATGACGCCTTCATCGCAGATTCTATCAACCAGCCCAGGCCGAGCCATGATACCACCAGCACTCGGACCCTTGAGGTTCCTGATGCCTAGTGACAAAACGGCCTGTACCTGTAAGTGCTTTACCTTCATGGCGAAGCTATAAAGAGATCATGAGCCTTGGCTAAAATGCTTTTTCTTTCTCCTCACGCTTGCACCTCACATAGCTCGCAGTCACTCACACTCGTAGCCTACCATCATCACGCCTCGTGCCTAAACCCTCCCAGCGTCACTTCATCACACTCATCATATCACTTCACTCACATTAACTTACTCACTCAGCTTCGTTGAAGATCTTGTGCCGACCCTGCTGTTATTCTTCCATCTACATTTTCTCTTGTCACTAAGACCATCTACTTCTTCCCCTTTTTGATCCCTATCAAACTATCTTTTTCCTTGTTTCTTATAAGAACAAAAACCCTCTCTTTTTTTTCTTTCCTGCCGTTTAGCGTGTACGCTCTGCTTCTAGGTATGCTAGTTGCACCCTTTCACTCTCTCACATGTTATTCCTTTATCATGTTCTGTGTGCAACGGTCCTAACATGAAATGCTTCTAGTTCTTGCAAATCCTTTAGATTTACAGTCTTGAACTCCAAACAAACCCGACAAACAAGAACCGATAGAAGCAGAGACGATACAATGGCTTCAACCACCGGCACCATTATCACCAAAGACAATCTCAAGATCCTTCCTACTCTCATTGGTAGCAGTAACTATCCAATCTGGGCAAATCACATGCAAGCCTTCTTCACCCACAAGAAGTTATGGGACACCGTCATCCGAAACCCAGGCGCAAATCTCAACGCACGTACTTGAGAACTGCTTTCTGAAACCGCGCATATCCTTGTGCAAAAGATAGGCGACCACATCTACAACGGTATTGTTACTCCCAAAAGGATGCTCAATGGACACAAGATATGGATGAAGATCAAACGCGTCTATGGCACAAGCACCGCACACAAAGTCACCAGAGCTCTTACACGTTGGCAAAATCTTTGCTTTGACGGGAATCTCAACACCTTTGTCGAGCAAGTGGAGTCTTGCCTTGAACCATTTGACACCATCAGCCATATTCAAGGCGAGGGAGCCATCTGTGGAGCAATCATCGCGAAGATCTCAGTCAAGCGAGGAGGTTTGACTGACTCCCTCATCATGAACAATCAACTCATGGGTAGCTCGGAGCTCCTGATTGAAAAACTCAAAGACCTTGCGAATCATGATGAATTTACCCACAAGAACAACCACTCGGAACAATCAATCATTGCTGTCAGCAACCACGCTCGTACTCGCCCCATAACCTGCAAGAATGGAGTGCACAATCCCAACGCGGCACACCCTGAGTCCAAGTGCTGGGCACTTCACCCTGATCAGAGGCCTGTCAGAAGGTTCAATAACCGACACACCAACAACTCCTCAGGCGCAAGCAGCAATCTCACCACCCAAATCTCCGATCCTTCCAGCGAGTACAACAAGCCCGCTTTTGCCAATTACATCATTGCTCAGTCTTTCTCCACACAGGTAACCCATCTCAAACCAGTGATTGACACAGGCGCTTCGCATCATATGTTCAACAACAAGAAGTTTTTTCTTAACTCGTCGCCGTGTCACATCCCCATCAGCACTGGTCATGGATCAGATGGATTGGTTGCCAAACAGATGGGAACGGCCGCCATCATTCAAGACTCGGGAAAGGTTGTTCTTCTGGAAGGGGCACTCTACGTACCGGACCTTACCCGCAATCTCATCTCCTTGGGAAAGCTGATTAGAAATTCCGTTCTCATTGAAAAGGTTGAAGGATCTCACGTTGTCAACATCAATGACAGGATCAGGTTCACGTGTAGTATGATCAACGGCGTCCTTGAGGTCAACTCCCACATTGGGCCGATCTCCGCATCCTATGCTGCCATTTCCCTTGCCACTCATTCCGCTCCTACCACTCCATTTCGGACCTGGCACAGCCGATTAGGACACGCGAGTTTCGCTCGCATCAAAGCGGCTGTCCCCAATGAGAAGCTTGAGACCACTGGGCACTGCGATCCGTGCATGAAAGGAAAACTCACTCAACTTCCGTTCCGAGGACACTTTGACCCGACTCAGGTCCCTCTTCAAGTCATCCATGGGGACATTGTTGGGCCTATCACCCCGTCCACTAACTCAGGGAAGTGCTACTTCCTCACGTTGGTGGATCAGCACACCGGTTACATCTCGGTCACTCTCCTGAAGCAGAAGTCGGAGGCAATGAACACTTTTCTTGCCTTTAAAATCTTCTTTGAGAAACAAACTGGCCACTTCATCATAAAGCTAATCACGGATGGCGGTGGAGAGTTTGTCAACAAGAATCTCAACAATGCGCTTGAATCGTTCGGGATCCAGCATAACATCTTGCCTCCCTACACGCCGCAACACAATGGTGTTGCTGAAAGAGCAAACAAGACAATCATTAACATGGCGAGGTGCATGTTATCACAGTCAAACCTTGCCAAGGAATGGTGGGGTGAGGCTTTCCAAACCGCCATGGCAGTCACTAACTGCTTGCCCTCCGTTCGCCGCGGCAAGGTCTTGCCAATCCAGCTCATGTTTGGTAAAAGGCCTAACTATGGGGTTTTTTGACCTTTTGGCTGCAAAACTTGGATGATCAAGCCGAAACACCTCCGAGCCACCAAGTTTGACTTGGTGTCTTGGGACGGCATAGTCATCGGTTACAGCAATGACTATTCGGCATATAAAGTCATCTGTCTCCCCGACAAGTCCATCATTGAAACCAAACATGCTTAATTTGATGAATCAGTCTTCCCGACTCTTGGGGCCCTCAAACCCAGCGTCAATCACTTTCCACACTCCGGCTTACCCGACTTTGAGAGCGTGGCTCTTTTCCCGTTTCAGGAGGAAGATGACCTCAATACGTTTCAGGATGAGGATTGTGTTCCGGATGAACAGGAGGAGGAAAGAATGGTGTTGGATGATGATGAAGGACGTGAACAGGAGAAGCCCTTAGAGGATCAAGCTGAAGACCCGGTTGGCACTCAGGAGGACTCGCCGCCTGCGCCACCACCTTGACGATTAACAATCCATGGTCCTAGACACCCCACTCTTATCAACAGCTCCGTTGACTCAGGCAATATCCTTTGCTATCCCCGTCGTCCTGCGGTTGCCTTCAGCACTCATACTGTTGAACCAAGAAACCACCTTCAAGCTATGAACAGCAACGACAAGGATGAGTGGGTCAAGGCGGAACAGCGAGAGATCGACAACATGTTGGCTCACAATGTCTGGAATGAAGTACCTGCTTGCCCGGACATTGTCACCATCCCATCCACGTGGGCGTACAAGAAAAAGCTTGGATCCAACAACGAGGTTGTCGAATTCAAGGCACGCATTTGTGCTCAAGGTTTTCGCCAAACTCATGGCTTGAACTTTGACCTCAAGTACGCTCCCACAGGCAAACCTTCATCCCTTCGACTCCTCCTGTCCTTTGCCGTCTCAAATCAACTCCTCATTCATCAACTGGACGTCAAGTCGGCATTCCTCACCTGTGACTTGGACGAGAAAGTTTATCTCACCCCACCTGCGGGATATCGAACGGGCGCAAACGTTTTTCTTGCGCTCAACAAAGCCATCTATGGGCTCAAGCAAGCATCCCTTGCGTGGTACAACCGCCTCAGGAACTTCCTCGTCAAAATTGGATTCTCTGTCTCGATAGCTGATCCTTTTGTTTTCTGGCGTTCCAGTGATCTCACATGGATATTTGCCCACGTCGACGACTTGATCATAGTCAGCAAACAACCCAAGACGTTCGTCAAACAGATGTCCGCCTAATTCCAAATCAAATATATGGGCGCTGCTTCCTTCCGTTTGGGCATGAAGCTGGAGCGGACCAGCAACAGCTTAATCCTGCACCAGGATCAATACATCAAACGCAAGCTGAGCAAATTCAACTTCACCGAGTTTCCTCCATCTACTTGTCCCATTGATCCTAAGTTGCATCTTCAGAAAGCCACTTCGGATGAACTAACCCAGTTTGCGGCCCTAGGTGTCAACTACCAAGCGCTAGTTGGATCACTCAACTACCTCGCCATCCTCACCCGGCCGGATATTGCCTACTCTGTCAGCAAGTTATCACAATTCTTAGAGCGACCCGGCATTTCTCACTTCAGAGCAGCTGTTCAAGTCTTCCGGTACCTCCATCACACAAAGAGTCTCGGTCTTCTCTTCAGTACGGGGGGTTCTGAACCTCTCATCATCTCCGTCAATGCTGATTGGGGCAACTGCCCAGACACCTGTCAATCACACACGAATGTGAGTGAAGTGATATGATGAGTGTGATGAAGTGACGCTGGGAGGGTTTAGGCACGAGGCGTGATGATGGTAGGCTACAAGTGTGAGTGACTGCGAGCTATGTGAGGTGCGAGCGTGAGGAGAAAGAAAAAGCATTTTAGCCAAGGCTCATGATCTCTTTATAGCTTCGCCATGAAGGTAAAGCACTTACAGGTACAGGCCGTTTTGTCACTAGGCATCAGGAACCTCAAGGGTCCGAGTGCTGGTGGTATCATGGCTCGGCCTGGGCTGGTTGATAGAATCTGCAATGAAGGCGTCATCTGTTGGATGGTATGCAGGTATAAACATCAGTCTAAGCTGGTAGCAACAGGGTTTTCTAGCCTGGTTTGGTTTGACCCTGTTGCTACCAGCTTAGACTGATGTTTATACCTGCATACCATCCAACAGATGACGCCTTCATCGCAGATTCTATCAACCAGCCCAGGCCGAGCCATGATACCACCAGCACTCGGACCCTTGAGGTTCCTGATGCCTAGTGACAAAACGGCCTGTACCTGTAAGTGCTTTACCTTCATGGCGAAGCTATAAAGAGATCATGAGCCTCGGCTAAAATGCTTTTTCTTTCTCCTCACGCTTGCACCTCACATAGCTCGCAGTCACTCACACTCGTAGCCTACCATCATCACGCCTCGTGCCTAAACCCTCCCAGCGTCACTTCATCACACTCATCATATCACTTCACTCACATTAACTTACTCACTCAGCTTCGTTGAAGATCTTGTGCCGACCCTGCTGTTATTCTTCCATCTACATTTTCTCTTGTCACTAAGACCATCTACTTCTTCCCCTTTTTGATCCCTATCAAACTATCTTTTTCCTTGTTTCTTATAAGAACAAAAACCCTCTCTTTTTTTTTCTTTTCTGCCGTTTAGCGTGTAAGCTCTGCTTCTAGGTATGCTAGTTGCACCCTTTCACTCTCTCACATGTCATTCCTTTATCATGTTTTGTGTGCAACAGTCCTAATATGAAATGCTTCTAGTTCTTGCAAATCCTTTATATTGCACTCAAGCCTACTCTCAAGTTGCTCGCTATTTGTGACATCACTCTCAGGACAGATGTTCGCGACTTTTACCAATTTACAAAGCTCTAAAAGAAAGCATAGAAGGGCTTTATGTAACTTCCTTGTACTATTTAACACCAATTCTTCATCTCAGTTTCCCAAAGCTACGGGTGCTTGGACTACAAGGATTCCTCAATTCAATGGATCATTGGCCAAGTCAGGACATACAATTCGCTCAAGCCCCAATTGAAATCATTGCTGTCAAACACAGATCAAGAGTGGGAGGCCAAGACGAACTCCCGGTTGACACAGTTTCAAAATTCCCTCAATTGAAAAAATTGGTGTTTTTGGAATGTTACGATCAAGTTGATGACTTACCAGCACCCCTCTACCTCGCGGCCTGTGAAGCTCGTAACATCAAATGTGTATACCTTGCTCATGAGGATGTGTCCCGGATAATGGTGAGTCTCAAATTACCTGATGACGTAGTAAAATTTTCCATCTCCTTAATTCTACATGTCTCCAAGTATGAAATTAGAATAGGTATCATTATACTGATATAGACCTTTGTGAATTTGTGTACAGAACTTATGATTGGGAATCTGTATTTTATGTCAGACACTACATCATCATTGTTTTTCCTTGGTTGGTTCCTCTATCTTGTGAACTTTCTGTCTTGGAAGGCCCTGTGTTAGATCACCAATCATTTTTTGCACATTGTTCAAGAATTTCATCCGTTGTTTGCATCAAAATCAACAAACAATTTTTTCACAAATGTCCTCTGTCAATTGCCTTGGACTTGACACAATTTCCTACGCATAGCATGCACAAACTCTTCTCTTCTCACTTTATGCATATTCCAACATTGATTTTATTTTTTTGTCAAGTTCCCCCGCGGCGAGATCTTACAAAGCTAGCAAAACCTTCCAAACCACTGACTGACTTCAAGACTTGCCATCAAGAATGACAAAAGTTTTCTAGGAAGGGCATCAAAAGAGATCACTGGTAAGCTTGCATTCCCTAAATGCCCTATAAAGAAAGTTAGACTACCAAATGGTGTAGCTGTAAGAGTGGAGCTACAAGAGAATGTAGCAAGAGAGTGGATGCAAGGGATTGCAACTAAAAGTTTTATTGACAGATCATTAGAAAACACCTGAAAAAAAGCCTTTTTGCATGATCTGCAGACAAGGAAAAGACAGAAATGAAAAAGAAAGAAAGAAGATTTAAATCTAGATAGACATTGCTTCATCTATTAGAAAGTTAATTGGAAAAGAACCAAGAAATTATCAGGAGGATTTACGAGGACAAAATGATTTCTTCAGTTCCAGTCGGTATTGGCCTTGTACTTCCTTGAGATATAAACCCCCTTTTTTCATCAATTCCTGACTTACGACAATCACCAGAGCATCTTTGATGAAAGAACAAGAATAATGATTTTTTTCGTACTTTTAATCAGCCTACAGCAAATGAGTCTTGACTATTCTGGGGTGATAAAGAGATCTATTCAAATACAAAAACAATTACTCACCTCGGGGTTTGATTTATCTTGATTAGCTAGATGTTTGAGTAAGTTGTGGACCTCATCAACGCTGCATACCTTGTATTGCGCATGTGTTAGCTGGTTAGGATTGTTGCTGACAATCACGGAGATGAATCTGGGATCGTTCTTTTGATTCATCGCTATGAACATTCCTTCATCAGCATCCGTGTCACCCAGCGCAATGCCCCCATCAAATTCATGAATTTTCAGTAGTTTAGCAACCAAATTTCCTTTGTTAACATCTGCATGTCTTACTTCCGAAAACCCGGTGTGTGGTGTTGCAAGAATGAATTCCGAGTCCCTCAATTTCTCCAGTATCTTTTCGTGCACTCTACCCGCTTCCACAACTATAAGAAGTGTCCTTTATTGAGTGGATGCAGACTCCTATGATCTTGTGCAGGTACAGGCAACTCACCTGCTTGACCAGTTTTGGGGTATTTAAACGCTATGCTGTTCTTTGGATCATGATATGAAATCTTTGCACCAGCTGAGAGCATCAAGAAAGGAGAATGATTAATGTGTGATTTACTTCGGCTGGACTTTTTGTCAGTAGTAAGAAGCTGAATAGGTACCTACGATACTCAGAAGCTGTCACCTGTATCTCAGATCGTATATCTCCGACTCTGTCGATGAGAAATTCTATTGGCTGCTTTTCTCCAGCGGGCAGCAGTATCGTGCCGTGCTCTGCGGCAAGGTTCACCCCGACAATGCCCTTGTATGAGTCCAAGCCCTTTAAACTCCGTGCGGAGTTCACCAAGGTCACAATTTTAGGTTGTCGGCCCAACAGCTGTAGTAAGTGCTCGGCCCGTGTACGATCCACTGACGTAGCCTCATGAACAGGTTTGAGTACCCCCTTGATGAATGCGGTGTAGTCGTGATTCATAGATCATTTTTAATTTAGTGTTTATCCATTTTGTAACTTGGCGCAAGATATATAAGAGGTTATGAAGGTGGCTTACATCATTGTCAGCAGAAAGGAGAATTCGGTTTCCAGAGGGCAACTTGTCGTACGGGAGGAGTTCAAGGTCCCCAACACGGCGCTCTATTCCTCCTCCGTTACCCAGAAGGTTTTGCGTTGGTATGAAATTGCCCACATGCCCAAAAAGATCGAAGTTTGTAAGGCTGACTTTTGGCAGTCCGGCAAGGATGTGCAAAAAAAGTGTTGTAACGGCTAGGATAGGACGATGCATGGTAAACTGCAGATGAATTGCATGGAGATTGAAGACGGGGATGAGGGTCTTTATGTATTCAAAATTTCAAGCAGCTCGAGTCGAAAGGCACAGTGACAGCAGCATTCAAGAAAAAGCTTGCACAATACGTACAAATTCACAAACCACCGGCCGGTCAAAAAAACAAATGCCAAGACGCGTTGCATCGGCAGTGGAACAAGAGGTTCATAAATTGCTCTTCAACCTGACCGTTCTTGTGATGAACCCGCGGCGGGAACGAGCTGGAACAGGCTTGTACAGCCGCTCGACGCTTCTCAACCGCACCGAAGGTACGTGAGAGGCTTGTGTGAAATGCCCCCTAGCAGCTCCTAGCAGTCATTGTCTACACTCCTTCACATCTGTCTCACAGAGACGACACACGCAAAATCACAGAGAGGCCTTGATTAAAACCCGTTCCCGTGCGTCCCGCCATCGGGATTCGGAGTTGGCTGTCAAGGTGCGCCAAGACTGCGGACTTGAAGTTGAGGTCACCATATTTCGCCAATCATAAAGCTCATAAATCCCTGTATTTCTTATCTAGGCGAAACGGTGCGGCAGGAATGGTCTGCCTGATTTCGACAGCTGATCTTAGGGATGGTATAGGATGACATTCTGAACCAGCATACCGAGAAACCTTCCCAGAATCTGACTGATACAAAGTAATAAAACGCTTGTGTATCATGTTTGCAAAATTTGGAGCAAGTCACGAAATGATAAGTCCGTGTGATCCCGCGGTGGAGCCAAGCCTGACAGTGTAAGGTTTTGCCGCACCTTGATACCCAACACCAATGGCAGGCTACCGTCCCTAACCAATCATGAAGCTTATAGATTGACCTCCTTGATCCCGGAAGCTAGTGCCAGCTAGTGTCAGAACAAGCGGCATAGACTTTCAAGGAGCAGTAGTATGCTAAACCAGCATACCCAAAAACCTTCCCAGAACGCACAGCCAGCAAAGCTGGCTCGCATGGCCGCATCCAAGTTGATATCGGATGCGGCCATCCGATTCAAACTCGGGCACTGTGCCACCGAGTGAATCGCTGACCAATTCAAACTTAGTGACCCGGAAGTTTGGCCACCGAGTTTGAATCGGTTGACAATTTACTCGGTGGCACGGCGCCCGAGTTTAAATCGGATGGCCGTATCCGCTATTAACTCGGATACGGCCATCCGAGCCAGC
Organism: Puccinia coronata f. sp. avenae; assembly: GCA_002873125.1. Taxonomy (NCBI): domain Eukaryota; kingdom Fungi; phylum Basidiomycota; class Pucciniomycetes; order Pucciniales; family Pucciniaceae; genus Puccinia; species Puccinia coronata. Next base: position 17,782 of record PGCI01000140.1, on the reverse strand, counting down.
TTTGCTGGCAGTGACGTGACTGGTATGTTGCATTAGCTACTAAATGGTAGCAAGATCTAGATAAGGATGACAAAAGCAGTCTGGAGTCTGAATACTGGTTACATGCAACAGGGTCTATCTGGTCAATGCTAACAATAAACAAGCAAGAAAAATGTTATCATTTCAGTAAAATGACGTGCTATACACAACAAAGAAGGATGTCTACCCAAATGATAGATACAAAAAAACCAATCAGTTAATTCAACCCAGAACTTTTTTGTCATGACGTTATAGAATGCCAGGACTGAATGAGTCGCGAGGTGCACCAGTGGTTCTAACAGGTGGCCTTTGGAGTCTACGAGGTCTACGTTGGACGCAATCTCCTATACATAATGCGAAGAATTTTTTTTGCAATTGGCGTGAAGTATGTTTTCTACATTTCAAAGATCCTTTTTCCTATCAGAATCTATATAAAAGATAAGACAGAGCAATTAATAAGTTACTCACAGCCAAAACTTTACTAATATGGCGCAATGATTAAATCTTAGCAAAATTAGCCGCAAGTCATGAACGGCGCTAGTCAATCTCATGAAAATGGTGAAACCAGTGTAAGCCTGCATTCCCTAAAGGCACTTTATAGCAAGTTACACTAGAAAAGAGTGTAGCTGCAAGAGAATGTGACTACAAGAGAGTTGAACTAGAATAGAGTGTAACTACAAGAGAGTGTAACTACAAGAGAGTGTAACTACAAGAGATTGTAGCCAAAGAGTGTGGCCAGATAGTGTAGCTATAAGAGAGTACAACTCATAATCTATGTACAGACAAGGAAAAGAGAGTAATGAAACAGAAGGAAAGAAGTCGTGGAGCTATGTAGCTTGACGGTGTTTCATCTATCAGCAAAGTAAATGGAAAGGAACAAAAAATCATGAAGTTTACAAGGATGGCAACTAGAGTAGCATGCTAGAAAAGAAGTTTCCGTAATTTTTCTTCATCTCTACTCTAGTCAGTATGGTTGTTGCAATTCCTGTGAATTCCGGGCTGACTATGTAGCTACTAATAGAGCGGATCTGTTGAATAAGTAAAAACACTTTGTTGTTGCAAGACCATTCATCAGACTACCTGCGGTGATGCATCTCGACAATTGAGGGGTGGGAGGATATTTATTATTCATTTGAATAAAAAAACCTTACCTCTGGGTCTGACCTATCTTGCTAGACCTCTGAGTATGTTGTGAACGTCAGCAACGCTGCTTAATCTGTATTTCGCATCCGTTTTCTGTTCAAGATTGTTGCTGACAATCACAGAGATGAATTTGGGATTCTCCATTTGATTCATTGCCATGAACGCTCCGTCATCAGCTTCCGTGTTACCCAGCGCGATGCCTCCATGGAATTGTCCACTTTGCAGTAGCTTAACAACGAGATTTCCTTTGTCAACATCAAAATGTGCAACTTCCGAAGAACCTGTGCGTTTTATGAGACCGAATTCTGTCCCCTCCAATAGGCCCTCTATCTCTGTGTATACCTGCTCCATTTGTCTTACTGTAAGAAGTGTCCCATATTGAGTGGGTACTCCGGTCATCTTGTGCAGGCACAGGCAACTCACATGCTTGAGGAGTTTTGGCGTGAGTAAAAGCTATAGTATTCTTCGGATCCTGAAATTTTATCCCTGCACCAGCTGGGAGCATCAAGAAAGAAAGAATATTAATGTTTGGCTTATTTTGGTTAGACTTAGTGACACTGGTTAGGCCCTCAATAGGCCCCGACGTACAATACCTAGCAGCTATTTGTTGGATCTGATATCGTATATCGCCGGTTCTCTCGATGAAAAATTCTTTCACCCATGCTTCTCCCGCGGGTAGTAGTATCGTCCCGTGCTCTGCGGCAAGGTGAGCCCCAATGCCCCGGTACGAATTCAAGGCCGGGAGACTGCGGGCGGAGTTGACCAACGTTACAACACTTCGCTTTTGGCTCAAAGTCTGCAGTAATGGCACGGCGGGTGATTGGTGATCTGGCGTAGCGTCATTAAGAGGCTTGAGTACCCCCTTAGTGATTGCGATGTAGTTATAATTCATGAATTATTGTAAATTCAGTGTTTGTCCATGTTGTAACTTTGCTCAAGAATCTGAAGTGGCTATCGAAGTGGCTTACATCAATTTCAGTAGAAAGGAGGATTTGACCTTGGGAGGGCAAATCATTGAATGTGAGAACTGGAAGGTCCCGGACTTGCCGGATTGGCCCTTCCTGCAGAAGGTCTTGGGTTGGTCTGAAATTGTGGACATGCTGCCAAAGATCAAAGTTTGCACTGGCTTTTGGAAGTCCGGCAAGGATGTGCACAAGGGTTATAACGGCTAGGATAAGACGAGGCATGGTAAACTGCAGATGAGCCGAATGGAGATTGAAGGAGGGAATGAGGGCCTCTTATATATTCAAAATCCCAAGCAGCTTGGGCCGAGAGGCACAATGACGGCACACACATTTGTGAGAAAAACATATACTGACAACCCACGTTCCGGTCAAGATCAAGTAACACTTAGCGAAACGTGTCAGATCTGCAGTGGGACGAGAAGTTGATCAACTGATTCTTCAATCTGATGGTTCTTGTGATTCTAAATCCGCGATCGGAATCAGAGAGACAACAACAGACACGAAACCAGAGGGAGGACTGGACAAATTGCCGTGCCCGGACCGCCATCGGAGTTGGGATGAAGGTGCGACAAGACTTGGAATTTCAGGCCGCCGTTTTTGGCCTATCATTGAGCTCATAAATCAATCCCTGTATCAACGTGAATGATCTTCCGGGATCTGGTTTCAGTGACGGTATGTACACACCCGGACGATTCCCCAGCTCAAAAATTGTCGATATGTATGACGGTAGATGACGGTGTGTTCCTCCTGACGACGTGTGACCGTCTGGGAGTGAGCTGATGACCACTAGTCATACATCGGTCACTGAGACCAACGCGACGACGCTCACAGCTGCGTCCTGACAGCGGTAGGGTCCTAGGGACGCAGCAGGACAGTTCCGACACGGGGACTCCTGGTCCCTCCTGGTCCTCGTGGCAACTGCGTGCATCGTCATTGCGCGGCGGGTGGGGGGCCTTGCCGTTTGGTCCCCGCGATGACGTGGGACGCTTACCCACTTGGCTCCCACCTATTGGCCACGGAAGTGATCAACGGGGTGGAGCCATGGGTGTGGAGACCTGACTGGGACGGTCGGCCCCCCCAAAGTTCCTCATGGCCTTGGCGAGGACACCGCGAGGCCCCAACGTGGAAATGTCCCCGGGGGTGTATGGATGCATGCTTGCGACCACCTGTCACACTACATACGGCCATTGAATGTTAGCATTATAGCAGCAGGTCATGAATGGCGCTAGTCAATTTCATGAAAATGGTGAAACCAGTTGTAAGCTTGCATTCCCTAAAGGTACTTTATAGCGAGTTTGGCTAGAAAAGAGTGCAACTGCAACTTGCAAGGGACTGTGACTACAAGAGAGTGTAGTAGGGGGTTTCAAAGTTGGGGCAAGTCAACTTGCCCGCCAGTTGGCAAGTCGCGTTGCACGTTTTTTCTGACAAGCCGACTTGCCTGCATGCAGGCAAGTCAAACTGTTGTACACCCCTCTTTCAACCTTTATAATTTTTTTCTCACTCATCACTCCATGGGAGCATTGCAGAGCAACTTGCCAAGTGGCAGGCAAGTCGACTTGCCTCTACTTTGAGTCCCACTAGTACTAGCAAGAGAGTGTGGCTACAAGAGAGTGTGAGTCATAATCTATGTACAGACAAGGCAAGGACAGACATGAAACGGAAGGAAAGAGATTTGGAACTACTACTAGTTTGGCGGTATTTCATCTATCAGACAAGTTAAATAGAAAGAAACAAGAAATCATCAAGTTTACGAGAACAGCGACTAGCATGCTAGAAAAGATGTTTCCGTAATATTTCTTCATCTCTAGTCGGTAGGGGCGTTGCACTTTTAATTGATTCCTGGCTGACTAGCTACCACCAGAGCGTATCTGGTGAATAAGTGTAAGCATTTCGTTTCTACAAAAACTTTCATCAGCGTACATGCGGTAATCCATCTTAACAATTTGGGGGTGGAAGAATATTATTCATTCGAATTTTGAATAGAAAAACACCTTACCTCTGGGTCTGACTTATCCCACTAAATGGTAGAGTTTTTCGTGAACGTCACCAACGCTGCTTAATCTGTATTGCGCATTCGTCGGCTGTTGAAGATTGTTGCTGACAATCACGGAAATGAATCTGCGATTCCCCATTTGATTCATTGCTTTGAACATTCCTTCATCAGCTTCGGTGTCACCCAGCGCGATGCCCCCACGGAATTCTCCACTTTGCAGTAGTTTAGCAACGAAATTGCCTTTGTTGACATCAACATGTCTAATTTCCGAAAAGCCTGTCCCTACTTTTTTGAGAGTAAATCGCGTGTTCTGCAATACCCCCTCCATCTCTCTGAACGCCCTCCGCATTTCCTCGTCTGTAAGAAGTGTCCCATATTGAGCGGGCACTCAGTAATCTTGTGCAGGTACAGGCAGCTCACTTTCATCAGCGTCGGCGTGTTTAAAAGCTATACTGTTCTTTGGATCCTTAAACTCTATCCTTGCACCAGCTGGAAGCACCAAGAAAGCAAGAACATTAATGTTGTAATTTGATTGGACTTATTGAAACTAGTTAGGCCCTTAATAGGCCCCGACGTACGATGCCTATCAGCTATTTGTTTGATCCGATATCGTATATTGTCGGTTCCCTCGACGTCAAAGTCCTTCTGCCAAGATTGGTCCGCGGGCAGTACTACCGTCCCGTGCTCTGCGACAAGGTTCACCCCAATGCCCCGGTACGAATCCAAGGCCGGGAGACTGCGTGCGGAGTTAACCAAAGTTACAACCCGTGAGCTTTGGCCCAAAGTCTCCACTAATTGTACGGCCCTTGCACGGTCCTCTCGCGTAGCGTCGTTAACAGGTTTGAGTACCCCCTTGGTGATTACGGTGTAGTTGTTATCCATGGATTATTGTGAATTCAGTGTTTGTCCATGTTGTAACTTAAGAATCTGAAGTGGTTATGAAATTGGCTTACATCATTGTCTGCAGAAAGAAGGATTGGACCTTCGGAGGGCAAATGATGGTTCGAGAGAAACGGAAGGTCCCCGACTCGCCGAGTTTGCCCTCTCGACAGAAGGTTGTAGGTTGGTGTGAAATCGGACACATGCGGCCAAAGATCGAAGTTCGCACTAGCTTTTGGAACTGCGGCAAGGATGTGCACGAGGGTTATAACGGCTAGGATAGGACGATGCATGGTAAACTGAAGTTGAGCTGAATGGAGATTGATGGCGGGAAGGGGGGTCTCTTATATATTCACAATCTCAAGCAGTTCGGATCGAATGGCACAGTGATGGCACACACATTTGTGAGAAAAATACTCAAAGCGCCGAACAACATTGACAACCCACGGGTCGGTCAAGAAACACATAAGTCGCGAAACGTGTTGGATCTGCAGCGGGACGAGAAGTTTATCAACTGAACGTCAATCAGATCGTTCTGGTGATTCTAAATCCGCGATGGGAACGGGTTTGAGCCTTGAACAGGCTTGAACAGCCACTCGACGCTTCCCAATCGCACTGGAAGGCACCGGGAGAGGCTTGTGTGCATACAGTGTCTCCCTAGCAGTCGACAATTTTGTCAAGGTGTGAGGTATACCGGTGGGTCACTGTCTCACAGAGACAACAGACACGAAAACAGAGGGAAGACTTGACAAATTTCCGTGCCCGGACCGCCATCGCAGTTGGGTGTCAAGGGGCGAGAAGACTTGGAATTTCAGACCACCATCTTTGGCTTATCATAAAGCTCATAAATCCCGGTATTTCTTATGTCGACAACTCACGAGACGGTGGATGATGGCGGGATCTGGTCTCAGGCACAGTAGGCTGAACCAACATGCCGAGAAACCTTCCCAGAACTTGACTGATGAGGCAGCAATTATAAACCGTGTTTGAACCTTTTTTTTAAAAGTTCGAGATAATAGGACTGTACATTTGAACTTAAGCACCAATTTTATGGCACTTATCATAAATTTTTCGTTAAAATTTTGACTTACTGTAATTCTTCTGAAACATCAAAATCCTGAGGTATGAAAATTTTATCAAATTTTATGTGTGAAGTGTGTTAAAAACAGGCTTATATCCAGACATGAACCGGGCTATTGAATCACTTTTGAAAAATTTGAATTATCTTTTTAACACAATTTCAATATTTTTTCTGTTCAAATACTTCCTAAATAACTTTCAAATACCTGTTTATAATTGCTGCCTCATCATCAATCCTTGTATGTATTTAAAAAATGCTTACACTACGAGGAAACCTCGCTCAACTGCTGCCAGTTGACATGCAGTCACGCGAGCATCACTTGAGTCGCACTGAAAGCACACGTGGATGCACAGTGACTGTGCATGATGCACAGTCACTGCGCACCACGAGTGAAACTTGAGTCAAACTTGAGTGTTCTGCACATCAACTGGCAGCAGTTGAGCGAGTTTTCCTTGCAGTGTTATCAATATCAGCAAAATTTGCAGCAAATCATGGAATGATAAATCTGTTTGGTCCTGTTGTGAACCAAGCTCATACAGGCTTGGAAAGTCTTACTGCACCTCAACACCCAACTCCAATACCTGTACGGGAATGGCGCTTACTAATAAGGGGTGAATGATTTTTACAAACTGTCTTTTACAATGCCCCCCCATTGTAAAGGGGAGGCATTGCAAAAATGAATACAATGAAAGATATCAGCAATTTTCCAATTTATGTGGCACTTACCTCACATTGTGAAGCAACAGCTTGTAAAGCCCAATTTGCAATTTTCCACGCAGTGACTACCCCTTTTCATATTTGCATCCTGGTATGTTACAATTCATGTAACACCACTTGTAAAACTGCCCACATCTCACCAGTCTTGTACATTTACATACACATTCTCACAATGCCCATAACCTACGTAGGACTACACCCACAATTCTCCCCTCCGCTCATACCATCACCATTTTCCCTTTCCCTTGCAATAATCTTCATTTGCCCAACTCCCCAACCTTATCAATTATAGCAAGTTATCACCTAATTACATATCATATACCCAGCTATCCCAACGCAAACTAATTCCCATCATATACCCTGATTCTAATCTGATATACCCTGATAAAGCTTATATACGTACAACATACCCTGTTATCCAATTGATAAGCTTTACACTGATATCCAATTGATAAGCTTTAACTTTAAGCTTAAATTTACATATTAAATATAGCCGCATAATGCCTCGTAGAAGGAAACCCACCGCAGGTGTCCCACCACCGCCTGTCCACTTTCCACGCAAAACTAAAACTCCAACAACTACCAGCACCACCCCCTCCACCACCGTATCCTCCGCGCTCAGCCTCAGCAATCATACCTCCAACAAAAATCCCACGAACCAAGAAACCAGCCAATCTAAAAGACTTACCACCCCCGCCACCAATCCTGAAGGGGCTGAAAACTGGCAGTACCCCCACGCAATGGACACCAGATTTTCCACCTTCATGGATCACGGCTGTGTTGGACCGGCAGGGGTATCCCTTATACCCCAACGGATCAACTACTTTTGTCCGCCCGGCCGGCACCAGCATCACGAATTTTGGGGCGGTGGGCTTCTCACAAACATGCAGCAACGGCGCGCGGACCATCACTTCGGAATGGAAGGTCATTTGAATGTATTGCCTGGGTGTCTTACTCTGCGATCGAGATGGATGCAACTACGCTGGCCCTCAAAAGATTAAACAACTTCTCAGCAGGTAGGTGTCTTCTTCCATTCTGGCTCTGGAATTTTCAATTTCACGCCCGTCAAACTGAATATTGGGCCTAATCAAAACAGGAACCCGCCATGCAAGGGGCTTGCAGAACAATGCCCCGGAAAATTTTACTGGCAAAAGTGTGTCAATACACACTACCAATTTGATTGTCACAGAAAATCCGGCTGGGGTCTCCTGCGACACTGAGGAGTCCACAATCATCAATGGCCATCCTCAAAGAAACCTGACCCCCTTGCCAAGCAGGATCTAGCCAAAGCCTTCAAGAATACCCACAAGGCCACTGCGCTTCAGCTCAAGGTAAACAAAACTTCAGCGCCCCTGCTGGAAATCTGCAGTTTTTAATCTTCAGCATCAGAATATCACACTAATCCTATGCTCCGTTCTTTCAGATTGGCAATGCAGCATGGCCCCAGCAAGCAGAGCAACAGCATGGTGAACATTCGTGAATCCCTGGGGAAGGCCGACCGGCTGCTCCACCATTGTCGGCAGATCCTTCACAAGATTGAGGAAGGTTCATCAAAACATGGAGATGGTTGCAACAGGTTCATGAACAATTTATTTCAATGGCAGCAGTTGAGTTTTTCTCTTCCTGACTGTTATATTTTCCCTGTGTCATTTTGTAAATTTTACATTGTTGAATTTTGTGATGGCTGACACGTTGTAAATCTGACACATTGAATTTTTCTTAGGAATGGTATGGAGGTCATCTCGATGGCCTGCAAGAGAGGGCAAGAGCATATAACCTTCCAGACCCAATGGATGTCCCAGCGCCTTCTTGATCACAGCAAAGACAGAAACAATGTTTACTCCGGGGGCTTAATCTTGGACGTGACATATTGATTCTTTGCCACTGGATATCTTCTCACTACGTCGATGTATTGCAACAACATAGTACGTTGGATACCAGTGCAACTGAGCTGGATCCGTGGCCTAAGCAAAAGTTATTACACGGTTCACTTCTCCATCCTTTTCCGCCAATTTCTAATTCCTTCCCTTCTGCAACACAAGCGCAAAAAAATGGCCTGGAGCATTGTGGATTTCTCAAAATGTCAGCCTCTGTGATGCCAAGGGCTAGTACCTTTTAGCTACACAAGGTGATAAGAGTGCAAATGATGGGTAGAGTGGGGTATTTTCACGTAGTAAAGTAGTAAGAAAGAAATAAAAAGAATATAATTCTTTTTTATAGAGGGGCCTGCTGGCGCAGGGGTGTTTGTAGGTGCCCTCTAAATCAGAGATCTGCTAAGCAGGGTGGTATCTGATTAAGCAAACAATGGGTTTCTGCGTAACAGAAGGTGGTACCAAAGTGCTTTTCCAATTAAGGAACCAGAATGGGGACAGAAGGATAAAAGAAGTACTCACTATTGCTTCTTTTAAGCCAAAAAGCCACGTAGGGGGTGAAGTAGAGCTGCTGGGTAGATTGGATGGTTTCTGCGCAGGAGCTGGTCACGTAGGATGGTTGATTTAATAAGAACACCAAAGATAAAACAGGCAAACAGGGCAGAGTAACTGAAATAAGGACAGGACACGGCGTAACTGATTGACTGTAATATAAACTGATGATGATGCACCACTTTTGGCGTGGAAAGAGGGCTCTATATATACTAATTTCACTCATAGTGGAGGACCTTTCTGCCTGTGTGCGTGTAGTAACTGGTTTTCAGCGCAATGTGGCCAATTTGGGAGATTGGCACTAACAAGGCTCATCCCAATGGCACTGCTAATCATTATTTCAGCGTCACAAGTGTTCATAATGACCTTAATAACCTATTTGGTCATTGTAACTAAGGTACATAGCAACACTGACGTGTATTTGTATCTGAAATGGGCCACAAATGACGCAAATGGGCCACAAATGGCTATGGCCAATCATCAAAGGCCACGCTGGCTATGTTACTCTTATGTATTCAAGGTTTTTATTAATGAAACCTTGTAAATAAACCACGTAGAATCTACTAGTACCCTAGTTACACCTGTACACGTGTGGTAACTAGGGATTTAGCTATTTCCACGCATTTGGCCAATTTCCAATTGGATTATATAATCCACGCGCGGGGTTGGAGGATTAAACCCCAATTGGGCCTAACTTCTAAACTATACACAACACCTCAATTATAAGTCCATAATTGGTCATTTCACATATGGTATGTATATATAACAAGTACATACGTGTGTAATGTCATCTGTGACACATAAGTGTGGCCAATTCTTACGGGTAATTGGTTCAAGGTGAAGGAGTAGGAATTCAGGGGTACTTCCAGTGAGGGACCCTACATTAATTTGCATGAGGATTCAGAATATGATATAATATTCTAAGTTATCCTCAAGGTTTAGAAGTTATTCAGTTTTTTTGTAAAAAGTAGTTTTTTATTTTAATTTATTACTTATTTTTATGGTGCTAGGACTTGCTAAGTTTATAGAATAAAAATAAGTAAACTAAGTTTTTTATACATTATTAGTCATATTAATGGGTCTTAATACTGTGGTAGTAATGTCTCTTTTTATGTTACTTTGTCAGGTTGTCTCTGACATAGTAGCAAGCTGACATTCCCTCCCTTTAAAATGAGACTTTAGAAAACAAAATTCATCCTAATGTCTGTAGTGAGAAAAAAAAATTCTCAATTTCTTTTGGAGGCTCTATAATTACGTAGATGTATGGGACCTTCTGGTATATTATCTTCAGGAATCCATTCATCTTTGTCTGCTGATTGACCTTTATATCTTACTAAGTATAGTCTAGTATCTTTCCCATTGATCCTTTCCTTTTTATCCTTTAATATTTTATGTACTTTGAAGTTAGAGGTGTCTAAAGGTTCAATTATAGGTACAGGTACATGTGTTACTACAGGGGTATCTGTGCTTCTACTAGTGTAAGGTTTGATTAAGCTAACTGGAAAAACAGGGTGTTTTCTGGAAAATTCATCTGTTAAAATAACTTCCACAGCATTTTTTCCATGTAATTGCTTAATGGTAAAAGGGCCAACAAAGGAAGGTTTAAGTTTCCTGTTACCTCCCAAATTATTAAAATTTACAGTGGACAATAGGACTTTGTCCCCAATTTGGAAGGATGGTTCTTTATGACTTTTGTCCCATCTTAACTTATTATATTCAGCTGCATCTTGAACACATTTCTTAGCATGTTCATGTGTAATGTCAAGCATCCTTTTAAAGTCTAGGGAAGTGGGATGTACATGAGGTAATTTGTTATTAATATGATCTTTAGGCATTCTGGGTATCCATCCTCTTTCCAAAATATAAGGGATTTCTTTGGATGAAGAATGTTTACTGCCGTATAAGCTATTTCTAATGCAGGGAGTAAGCTAACCCAATCATGAGTATAACCATCATTATTTTTGAATTCTAAGCCAAAGGAACAAAATCTTCTGAGCATATCTTCTAGAGTTTGGATCATTCTTTCAGCCAATCCATCAGTTTGGGGATGGTAAGCAGTAGAGAAAGCTAATTTAGTGCCTAACATGTCATGTAAATTTCTCCAAAATTCAGAAGTAAATTTGGGGTCTCTATCACTAATGATTATTTTGGGTATTCCTACGTCAGCCATAATCCTATTCCAAAATAGTAAAGCCACTTCCATAGCTGTATCATCTTTATGGTTAGGAATAAATCTGGCCCTTTTTGAATATCTGTCTACAACCACTAGTACAGAGTTGAAGGAATAAGACCCTCCAGGAGGTAAACCTGTAACAAAATCCATGTTTATGATTTCCCATCTTTTGGTGGGTTCTTGGATGGTTTGAAGTAGCCCATATCTCTTACCTGTTTGCTTATTTGATTTCTGGCAAGTTTCACAGGATTTAATATAAGTAGCTACTTCATTAGTCCAATTATTCCACCAAGCTGTCGTTCTGACTCTTTCAATAGTCCTTTCTTCAGAAAAATGTCCAGCACCAACATTATCATGGCATTCTTTCATAAGGGCTTCAATCTGAAGTTGATCACATAAGACTATTACACTGGAATGCCTTTCTTTAAAGTACAATATTCCATCTAAGAGAGAGAACTTACCAGAAGAGTAAGGTTTGGATAACCAGGGAGGTAGACTAGCAATTAATTCATGGGAACTATTTTCATTGCTAAGTATATCTAGTAGTTTGACAAATTCAGGATCAGACTGGTAACTATCTTTTATAAGGCTGTAGTAGGCTTCATCCAAATCACAGACATGTATTCCTAAAATTGGGAATATATCTTCATCTTCAGGATCCCAGGCAGGGTTATCTGGAGTATTTGGTAAAGCCCATCTGCTCAAGCCATCAGCATTACTATGCTTTTTGCCAGCTTTATGAACAATAGTCATATGTCCTCTGTATTGTTGAATAGCAATTTGCCATCTTAACATATGCCTATTGGGAGTCTGCATATTCATAAGGGTTTTAACTGCCGTGCAATCAGTGACTACAACAATTCTACTACCTTCAAGATAATAATGTAACTTTTCTAAGGACCATACAAGAGCTAGACATTCCATCTGACTGGCTCCATACCTTTTCTCTGTTGGTTTAATTTGTCTTGAAATAAACAGAACTGGTTTTTCTACTAATTTATCTTCAATAAGGAATTCTTGATGTAAGGCAGCACCTAAGCCATCTAAACAAGCATCTATGTACAGAATAAATGGTAAGTTATAATCTGGTTGAGCTAGCACAGGAGCAGTAGTAAGGGCTAGCTTCAATTGTTCATAATCTAGTACTCTAGGGTGAGTCATTTCATAAATGGTTTCTTTACTACATAACTCATATAATGATTTGGCTAAAATAGCAAATTTCTCAATATGTTTCCTATAATATCCACAAAATCCAAGAAAAGATTGCATTTCAGTGATATTCTGGGGCATAGGTTTGAGCATTACAGCTGCTACTTTGTTTTGGTCAATGGCTAGGGATAGTCCAGAAACAATATGTCCTAAAGCTTTAAGTTCACCATATCCAAAGTTGCACTTTTTAATAGACATTTTTAGACCAGCTTTAATAGAAGTTTCTAATACTATTTGTATCTTTTCTATATGTGTTTCCCAGTCATCTGAATAAATGATTATATCATCAATATATATCATCATCCAGCACTGACGGATAAAAGATCCAAAAATAGAGTCCATCATTCTTTGGAAATGAGAAGGTGCATTCTTAATTCCAAAGGGCATTCTGAGGTATTCAAAAACACCAAGATGGCAGATAATTCTCATAAATTGGCGGCTATTAAGTTCTATAGGTATCTGGTGAAACCCTTTAAGAACATCCATGCAGGTTATGTACTTAGCTTTTGATAAGTTATGAAGAGAGTGGTCAATTCTTGGAATGGGATAATTATCAGCTTTAGTGTAATTATTTAGAGCTCTAAAATCTCCAACCATCCTAGACTTATCATTATGCCAGGCAATAATAACTGGGGTAGTTATTTCTACTTGCTCATTATGGCCCACTTTTCTAAGTACACGTAAATCTATAAGCTCTTTGATGTGTGTTTCTAAGGCTATCCTAGATTTAGGGCTAGAAGGGTAGGCTGCTTTTCTTAGAGCAGGTGGGTAAGGAGGTTGACAAGTTAATTCTAATTTAATATCATGTCCTGTAACATTGCCAATAGGTTCTTCAGTGGTACAGAAGGCTTCTTTATTCTTATGGCATACTTTGAGAATATCTAATACTTGAGCATTGGTTAGTATGTCACTTATAGCAGCTTGGGACATATATTCTTGATTAAAATCTTCTAATTCCTTGGGGTCAGGTTCCTGAGAAATGGGTGCAATAATCTCAGAATGGATGTTGCAAATTTGGTATTTCCTTTTCCAATCTCCTCCAATGGTAAAATATCTATCTTTGGACTGGAAAATGTCAATTCCATACATGCAGAAGGTATCATTACCTAGTATAAGGTAGTCACAAATGGCATCAGAAAGTATTACAAATTCTATACTTAATCTGAGGGATCCCTTAGTGTGGGGGAATATTAAGGGTAAATTGATGACACCAATAGGTTTCATGGTAGAGTTACAACTGCTAAATGTAGCCTTTGGAACAGGTAATAAATTTTTGCGCCAATCAGGGTATATTTGTTGCAAAAATGTGGCACTTGTACAAGAACAAAAGGCTCCTATATCTAATAGAGTCTTAACAGCTGAGTCTTTGAAAATAACCTTAGTATAACTGGTTTTACCTAGGGTGTAACACCTTCCTTCTTCAGGTTTGTTAGTTAATAGCTTGGCATCAGATATATGGCCAATATCCATATTATCTTCCCATTTCTGGGGTAAGTTAGATTCACCATGAATAGCATTAATGCTGAAGTCATTGCCAATATCAGCATTTTATTACTACAACAGCATGGTTATCAGATTCAGAGTCATCATCATCTTGACCATAATGTGTACTAGAGGGTTCTTGGTGTATGATATCAAAGGTACTTTCAGAATCTGAATCAGGGCTTGCATACACATTATTGATTTTCCTCCTAGGTTTGGTACATTCAGGGCTTCTGTGGCCAGTTTCTCCACAATTCCAACACGTAGGAGTCTTTTCTTTTCTACTGGGTTCAGCTGGCTTAGATTCTAACTTTTTGGGAGGATCTGTTCTAGGAGTGTAATCCTTTTTATCAGAGGGGTTATGCTTCTTATTGATCCCAGTCATTTCTACCACTTCTTCCATAACACCTATAAGAGTGGATAAGTCACAATCCATGTCATTGATTCTACATCTGACATTATGTTCTAGGCTGCCTTTAGTTTGATTAAGTATTAAATCATTTATTCGTTCCTGATCTAATTTAGTATAAATGCATTCAATTCTCTTTTTCTGGTTCAGGCACCATTGATGAGGATTACGTTTGACTGGGTCAAAATAGTCATTCTCAAAAGCTCTGCGCATTTTCTTTTCCCAGAGTCTAGTGCCAAATTGTTGTTTGATCAATTCTTTCCAAGCTGGCCAGGATTGTTGTCCCATGGTAGCTTGTTTACTAATAAACCAGTCAAAAGCTACTCCTTCAAATAATCTAGGCAATCTTGTAAGGATAGCTTCATCAGGAGCTCTGTAGACTGTTAAAATATGATCAATATATTTAATGAAGTTAATATGGTCATAATCTCCTTCTCCAGAAAATTTAGTCCATTCTTTAATTGGTGGTAACAATTTATTCAGAAGAGAGGGATCTATGAAGTTGTTATTACTATTGTTGTTTACATTATTGCGTGAAGGAGCATGACTCCATTGACTCCCATTATTAATGTTATTATAATTAGGTGAATTATTAGGAGGGTAATTGTTATTAGGCATGGGTGGACTGCTATTATATTTGGTATAGTTGGTTTGACTATTATTGTTTTGTTGATTATTATGAGGATAGTTGTTGTTATTTCCTCCATTATTTTCAGGTATGGTCTCCATATAAGGGTTGTTATATTTGGGCGTGGAGTTATTAGCAGGAATAGTTCTGGTAGGAATTTCTTTAATTAAGTCTGCTAATTCAAATTTCACGTCTAACAGATGCTTCAATAACAGAGTTCCATTAACATTTTTGTTGTTTTGGTCAGATATTAAAGCTACTTGAGCTTGTAATTCAACCATCATTCTTTTTAAATCCATTTGTTCAAGTTCTAATTTCACATTTTGGGCGTGTAAAGTGTTAATGACATTTTTATTAATTCTGTTAATTATATGTTCAGTATTAGCATGAAACATGTCTTCTAATCTGTTAATTTTATCCGCCAAATCATCATTAGAATACTTGGAATGTTCATCTTCAAGTTCTTCTAATTTTTCGGGAACATTAGGGATCTTTGGCTCAGAAGTTTTAACGTGAAAATCAGGTTCATTATGCGTAAAGACAGACTTAGGTGAGTTAAGAAATTTAGACAATTGATTTAAAATGAGAGAAGAGCTAGACATATAATTCTCTAAAGATTCAGGCGGAGGAGGAGCCTCATTTAAAAATTCTAAAACAGTTTTGTGGCGTGTTTTAGCATTTTTATCTAACAAAAGAATATTATTATGCGCAATTGTAAGAGAATTATCTAGGGCAGAAAAACCTAATCTAAGCTGTTGTAAAAGTTGGTTATGGCGCTGCTGATGTTGGCCAATTTCTTCCACTTCTGAGGATTGTTGTAATGACGGTTGTTCATAGAAAGACTGCTCATATTCTTTCCCTTGTTCTTGTTGGCTGTGTGGGGAAACAATACTCTCTTTTCCTCCCAAGGGTTCCATCCCTTCGTGTACTCCTCCACTTCTTTTTTGGAGATAAGTTTCTGTAGCTCTTTCTGACTCTTCTGGGCTAGTCCTAAAAGATTCAGCATCATCTCCTGGGTGGCCTTGGATTTCTGGGCTTCCACGAATTTCTGATGGTTGGCCACGTGTATTTTGACCAATTTGGCTATCTTGTCCTCCTTGGACGTGCTCACCACCTGAATGTCCAAGTCCTCTTCCTCCTTCTGGGGTTTCTGGATACTGGCCAAGGAGGTGGAAGGGGTTGGTTCCACGTCCACGTCCATGGCTTGAGGATTGGGGAGACTGGGGGTGGTCTTCTTGAAGGCCAAATTCCGTGGCAACTTCTCTGCTCCTAGGTTGTCTAGTGGGCGGGGGTAAGGGGCCGTGGAGATCAGGCTTGTGAGCCCTGGTAGACTTCCTGACAGGACTATTTTCACGGGACATATTAGTGAAAAGGGCCACAAAAATTTAATTAAGGTAAATAATAAACTTACTGGTTGGTGGAGCCGTAACACTTAAACAACTCGTCGTTATCCCGTATGGGATATCAAGTTAAAAATTTTGGGATATCTGGGATATCCACTTTTTTTTTTCTTTTTCTTTTTTTTTTTTTGGGTGTTTCATTTTTTTGAAAGGTTTTCAAAAAATTAAAAAAACTACTAAATATCAACCTATTACCGTGAGGAATACATCAAAATTTTTCTCTGAATGAGGTGCAAATTTCTGTCTCCTCTACAAGGAGGTCGATTGCCAGGTTTTCACTGCCAAGACAATTACGTCAGATGGCTTCATCTGCGCTTACATCGGACGTTTTGAACCAATGTTACATTGGTACAAGCGTCCAAGGCAATGGCCTTCTGATGTTACATTGGTGATGGTTGACATTACATTGCAGGGGTCCGCTTTGAAAAGACCCCCTGGCAATGTTACATTGCCGGACATCCCTCCAACACAACCCTGGGGCGATGTTGTGTTGAGCAGGGTAAACCCAACGCAAAGACCCCCCGACTCAACACCTGCCCAAACCGGCTTGACACCGGCCATCACCGACGGAATGGCCTACTCAAAATCATGTTGCACCAATGCAACCTTGGCTTTGGTTGACACAAAACCGGGTTTGCTCATTGCTATCTTGGTCTTTTTCAATGCAATCTTGGCCATTTTCAATGCAATATTGGTCAGAGCACCCAATGCAATCCCATTTCCTGCAATAACTATGTGAGTTGATCCATCATTGCCTGCCATTTATTTTCATCCATGACAAGCTTGGAACACATGTTGATTTTTATTTTTATTTGATCAGCATTCAACTAGATGGCGTGCCTGATGAAGATAAGCCATCTATTTCTGCTCCCGCAGTTGCATGAGACCAACAATCAGAGTAATTGTGTACATTCATTTGCACCATAAGACTACGTAGTTGAGAATAAGTGAAATTAAAGGCACTCCTGATTTGGTTTTCTAGGTTTTTTTTTCTTAGCAAAGCACAGCAGATGGACCGCACACTTGGCATTGAAACCAAAGTTTGAAGCCGTAATACTTGGACGTTTAGATTTTTTGAGGCACTGCCAAAACGGCTGTGTTGGTTGACACAATCCGCTGTTACATCGGATGTTTTGAACCAATGTTATATTGGTTCAAGTATCCAATGTTACATTTACAAGGGCTGATATTACATTGGCTGTCTGACTGTAAACAGCAGGTGGCAATGTAATATTGCCCAATGTCCCCCCAACGCAACCCAC